>CAUZXS010003942.1:5000-32500 GCA_963585895.1 Sepioteuthis lessoniana | reverse complement strand
CCGGAAAAGAAATGTGGAAAACCAAATACTAGAAATTCAGTCATGCACTACCAAAAACAATGATTTCTCTGATGATGATTCAAATAAATACTGAAATAAAAAATTAAAAGCAATGTTTTTTTTTAATCCAGAAATAAGTATTAAAAACTTTTTTTAATGATAGTTTTGTTTTTAATTATTTGGTAAAGTTGTTCAATTCTTAAGATGTTATAAAAATTTATAAAAACAATTATTTGATATTCCAGTCTGTTCATATGGCTGTGGTTTAATTCTGAAAAACATTTCTATTTCAACCAATTCAGTTCAGTCAAGCAGTTCTAATGTAGATAATTCAGTTTAGTAAGAGTAGGGGTTTTGTTCACACAGTTAAATGTCATAACAGTTCTATATTAAACAAATCAATTTAGGGTAAGTACATTTTCAATGTCAAAAATAGTTCCATTTCAAACAATTCAGTTCAACATAAGCAGGCAGTTTAAATGTAAGTACGGTTTAATTGTCAAAAACATTTCTATTTCAAGCTATTCAGCTTAGTCAAACAGTTCTAATTGAAACAATTCAGTTTAGCATTAGTATGCAGTTAGTTCTATTCAACCCATAGATAGGGCCTTATCAGGTGCTACCACTCCAGGCCAGAGTGGACCTTGGAGTGATGGCTATGAAGGGGTACTCCGCTTTCCCCCAAACCTCCTACATTACTGAAACCTCTCCATCAGATTGTTTAGTATCATATCCAGGACACTCGTTGGAGTGGGGGGGTCTTACCCCTCCGCAGAGAAGCAGTCTGTGTATTCTACAGCCCCAGCCGACTGGGCAACTGTCTGTTTATACTTATTTCCTTGTTAATATCTATATATCTATCTGCCAGTTTATATGTATTAATCTGTCTCCCTGTTAATATCTATCTAACTACCTATCTGACTGTTGATAGCTTTTTATCAATTTGCCTGTTAATATTTATCAATCCATTTATCTGATAATATCAATCTCAGTCAATTTATAACAATCTATCCATATCGGTCAATTCATATCTATTCATCTATCAATTCTTGACTAAGTTTATTAACCCCGCAACCAATATCAGTCCACTGCCAATAACAATTTATTCTTCTGATGTGATAAAGTTGACAAGTGTTGCCTTGTTTGTCATTGTACATTTTTATTGAAAAGTAAAGTTTGGGAATGCAGTCGAGGCTCCCTTTTTCAATAGCTACTACACCAAGGTGTAGGGGAAGGTGCTACTCCTTTCCCAGGATTGACCCACTTTACCCTTGATCCATACCTTATAATGCTTTATGCCAAGCAAGGAGGCATGAAGAACCATTTTTTGAGTTTTTGGTATGACTCGACCTGGGATTGAACACTCTAACTGCTAGGCCAATGGACTAATAATAATAATAATCCTTAGTAAAAAAAATTATAAAAAAAAGTAAAGTTGGCCACCATAGTCGAGGGTGACCCGATGTTCCTTTTTTTGATAGCTACTACACCAAGATGTAGGAGAGGGTACTACTCCTTTCTCAGGATTTACCCACTTTACCCTTGATCCATAACTGATAATGCTGAGTGTTAAACAAGGAGGAATCAAGTACCATTTTTTGCATCTTTAGTATGACTCGACCTGGGATTGAACTCAGGTCTCCCAAGCCATTGGCGAACACACTAAACTAAACCAATTTTATGCCAAAGCCACATTCATAGAGAGTTCAAAGAGGAATGAACTCACTACTAATAGACTGCAAGATCAGAACAACAACAATCTTCTCTGATATTCTTTGTAATAACTGTAATAATTATAACTTCGTTTGTTGAACTTTTACCTCAGGCTTATTTCTTTAACTGGAAAGTTTAATTAATATTGTTCACAGAATTTGTTCATTATTTATTCTTGTATTTTTGCTGCCACATTTTTCAATTTTCAGTAGTTTCCCCATTTTGTATTTACCAGTAAAAACAATACTGTTTAAAAATATATGTAACTTAGACATTTGAGCCTCAATAAATTAAGAATGAGCATTAAAACAATAAAAAGCACATTTACTGAATAAAACAAGTTGATTTCCAGACTTGGTCTTGTTTCTTCAATCATTTTTTAGCAATCATCATCATGTGGTGCCACCAGCGCGGATATCCCTGACCCTCTCTCACCACTTCTACCTATTGTTCATCGCCTCCGGCAGGTCTTCAGAACTACATCCCATAGTCTCACATAGCTGCTGTATGTATGTTCAAGCTAGTCGTCCTGCTTTTGCTCGGTCATATGTGGGGGTCCATAGGAGTACATCGCTTATGAGCTTGTCCCTGCTTTTCCAGCAGTGTCCTGCATGTCTGGTTCGTCTAACTTGGATAGTTTTCATGATGGGAGGCAGGTGGCCGTATAGTTGGTGCCTTGTGGGGTGTTGCTGCCAGGACTTGTTCAATATTGCTCACAACATTCTTGTGTAATTGCCATCCAGCTTCTTCTCCAGCCATTTAGTTAGTGTCCAAGTAGTGCATCCATACAGCAGTATCGATACGACTGCTGCCTGAAAGAAACTACGTTTCCTTTTATCAGTCAGGTCAGATCTCTATATGATCGATAGCCTTTTGATAGCTGTCCTTGCCTTTGTTAGCCGCTTGTCGATGCCTTTTTCGGTTGATGAGACACTGCTACCTAGGTAGGCGAACTTGTCTACCAGTTTCAGAGAGGTTCCGTCTAGTGTGGAAATGTCGCCCGTTTGATTATAGCACATATATTCAGTTTTGTGTGCATTGACATGGAGGCCAATTTTTGCAGCGGCTTGTTCCAAACTATGTTGTAGGGTTTCGGCCTGGTTGGGTGTATTCGCCAGTATCACGATGTCATCAGTATAGTCGGTGTCGGTAATTGTTTTTGCGGGGTACCTTCTGCTTCTTTTCTTTGTCAGCTTGAAGCCCTTTTCTCTGATTTTATCAATCGATGTTCTAAGCATGTTGTCTAAACAGATGATAAAGAGGTATGGGGCTAGCATGTCCCCTTGTAAAACTCCTGCTACAATGTCGAAGTATTCTGTGTCTCCATCCGATGAACGTACTTTCACTTTGATGTTTTTGTAGAGAATCATAATTGCTGCTATGGTTTCTTTTGGTAGGCCGTATGCTAGTAGGATTTGTTCCATCTTCCCTCTGTGAATGGAATCGAAGGCCTTGGTAAAGTCGACAAATAGTAATGTCGCCTGTAGGTTTTTTGCCCGTACACCATCAAGGATTCTACGGATGGTCAATATTTGTGAGGTCATGGATCTATTTCTTTAGAAGCCATTTTGGTTTTTCCTAAGGATGTTGTCAATTTTGGGTTCTATGCGGTTTCATAGTAGGGCATTGTAGATTTTGGCTGCTATGGATGTAAGTAATATACCTCAGTAGTTCTTGGCTAATCCGAGGTCACCTTTTTTAGGGAAGGGGAGGATGCATCCCTTCATCCATCTGTCTATCGGATTTTGGTTATAGACTGCGTTGCAGTGTCAGAGCAGTATGTCATCGAATTGTCTGGTCTTCCATACTTCTGGGGAAATCTCGTCAAGCCCTGCAGTTTTCCTATTTTTAATTTTTCTAAGAACAGAGTTGAATTCTTCTTGAGTGAATGGTCCTAGTGTAATGTCCAATTGCTTACTAATAATTCTGGTGATTGGTTCATGCGTTACTTTCGGTAGGTTTCCTAGTAGATTTTCAAAATGCTGTTTCCACAGTTTTATTCTTTCTTGTTAGTTTGCAGCTTTCAATTTTGCCTTGGCTGTGCTCTTCCTTCTACTCACTTCGTTTATTGTTTGCCAGGCTATCCTAGATTGCCTATCTTCCACTGAGTTTCTAATCTTATCTATCTGATTTTGTATGTATTTTGTCTGTTCTTTTAGATATATGCCTGCTAATTAATATTGTGCCTTTTTTGTTTTCAGGCATTTGTGTGTGTTGGGTTCTTCCGATAGCTTTTGGAGGCAGTTTTGACGTGTGCAGGTTTTTCTCTAACGGCTACCATTTCCCATGGGACTCTATATTTAGTTCAAGGTTTTGTTGGAATACACTTTGCTACCTCCTTGAGGTGTGCATTGACGAAATTCTCATATTCATCATTCAAGGTACCCTTTTCTGTCTTCTCTTGTTGTGTCTCGAATCTGTTTCTTAATTCTAATACATATTTATCTCTTATATCTCTGTTGTTGTTAAGTAGGGCCCAGTCATAGTGTTTGGTGGTTGCTGTTCGTGTGGCGTTTTTTCATAGGCTTAGTCGTATTTTTGCTGTGACTATTCGGTGATTGGAGGGCATACCCTCAAAGGAGGAGTATGCCTCACAATTCATAGCACTATTTTTCCATTTCTTGTTTATAAAGATTTTGTCTATTTGTGCTTGTTCGCGTATGTGTAGGTCCATAATTTTCCCTCCTTTTTTTGATAGTTTTTATTGAGGCATGTTAGATGTTGTCCATTCCTATTTGACGTGTTGTGTAGGCTGTATTTGTTGTTTCCGTTTTTTCCCGATTTGGGCATTCATATCTCCGCCAATGACTAGCACGTTGTGTCTCGCACTAGAGAGGATAGCTCATCATAGAAGGTGACAAGTTCAGTTTCTTCACTAACATTGGTAAGGCTGTAGTAGGAGATGGTTGTTGCTCAATAATCAGAAGAAATATATTGCAAAAAGGATTAAACTTGGAGACAAATTAACGGAATATTCTCTGCAAAAGTCCCTGGTAGGTGAAAAATCTATTCCAGGAAACAAAATATCCTATGAAATTTTACTATAACTTCCCATGGCACAATTCGTGGAATTTTACAACAGGTATAAATGGTACAGTTCTAAAATTTTTATTCTTGTGAGATATGATACAATTCTTGAACATTTAAAAAAGCTGCACATGGTATAGTTCTAGGAATTTTACTATAGCGGCATATAGCACAGTTCTAAGAATTTCATTATGACTAGATATTGCACAAATCTTGGACATTTGCTAAGCAACACATGGCTCAGTTCTAAGAATTTTACTATAGCTGCACATTGCACAGTTCTAGGAATTCACATGGCAATATTCTTGGAATTTTACTATCACAGCACATGGCAAAGTTCTAAGAAATTTATTACCACAGAATGATGCACGGTGTGACGAGGAAATAGGACACCTTCATACATTCGCCAGGTTGTGGGGAAAAGAGGTGCGACTTGCAGTCCGTCAGCTGACTATAGTAGTAATCAAGATTAGCCCAAGGTGACATGGGCATGAGAAAACTCCACTCTCTATTAGCCATGTATGCATCAGCGGAGAGAGGCAAACATGTGATCATGATTGGTACGGAGGAGAAAACCTCCCAAAAGCCAACGTGTGGTAATTTTTCAAACTGCGGAAACTAACTAGTTGCCGTTTCTTCTTCGGAGAGTGAAGATACATAATTTGGAACACGGAAGAACCCAAATTCCAAAATAATGCCGTGCAGGGAACACTGAGAGAAAAGAAAAAGCTACTCCTTTGAATGAATTTGTACTCCGAGGTATGGTGAGCCTCGTTAAACAAATACCCAAAGAAAAGACTTGTCTGCGAGGAAAGAGACAATAATTAATCTCAGTCTTAACTGAAATAAGACGTACATCTCTCTATCAATGTGTTATGGCAGCTCAGTAATGAAAGTATAAAAAGGAGGAAAGAAAAGATTCTACAAAATCCCAAGTAAGAGAACATACAATTAAAGTATATTCAAATTTATCTTGCTGTATTCATACTAACGTAAATAAGACAAATTACAGGAGGAGAGAATAACTCAGGTAAGATAGAGGAGAAAGGAAGAGAGAATATTCCCCTAAAGATAAACTTGAGATTTGGAGCACGGGCTCTGCCATCAAATCCCAAAGTCTGAATGAAAGTGGACTGTATCTACTGCTGATGAACTGTATTCTCACCTGCCATTTAGAAGAAAGACTTTCTTGCTCCTAGCTTTTACCTGAATTGTTTTTTTTTTGTTGTTTCTTTCTTTTATTCAATAAGAGAATATTGTTATTAATCTTGTTAACCCAAACACAGCAGTTTAGAGTTCTTTTTTTTTCGGTGGAAGTAATGTATTTGTCGAAGGCCTTGTATTTGAGGGGGAAAGCAGCCAGTTAGCTGTGTTGAATTTTAATAATTCACCTAAAACCCACCTAGTGGCTTTAAAATGTGGTTCAGCTAGTTGTTGATATCTGTAATATTAAATAGCATCTGCAAACCACAGCCAACGTGTGTGCCCTGCTTTAACTGGTGGTCTTGGCGGGAATGAACTGCACCCTGCAAGTCCACTTGGCACATGGCGGCATAACAACAGTTTTGCGAAGTTTATAATAGTTGCACGTGGCACAGTTCTAGGAAGTTTACTACAGCTGCACATAGCACAAGTCTTGGACATTTACTCTTATTGCACACGGCACAGTTCTAGAAATTTTACTATTGATGCACATGGCACAGTTCTTGGAATTTTACTATAGCTGCACATAGCATAATTCTTCGAAAGTTATTATTACTGCACATGGCACAATTGCTTGACTTTTACTGTAACTACCCTTAGCAGAGTTCTCGGATTTTTACAATAGCTGCCCAAGGCAGAGTTGTAAGAATTTTAATATAGCTACATATGACACAAGTCTTGGAATTTTACTTTGGCTGCACATAGCAATATTCCAGGAATTTTACCGTAGCTGCACACTGCACAGTTCAAGGATTTTTATTAATTAATCACATTGCACATTTCTTGGAATTTAACAATAGTTACACATAGTATATTTCAAGCAGTTCAACTGTTGCTGCTTTTGGCAGAGTATTAGGAATTTAACAATATTTATAGCAATGAAAGGGCTAGGAAAATATCTTTTATTCTATCTTTGAAAAAATAAACAAGAAAAAAAAAAGAAAAGAAACCATTATAAGTCAAATAATTTTATCTTATCCTCTTTTTTCTAAATGTAAAAACTGAAAATTGGCAGAATTATTTTCTCTGCTTGGTGAGATGGTTAATGACATCTTTGCACAAATTTTTTTTGCATTTATTTCTTTTTATCATAAATTTTTTCATTGTACCAGTGAGGATACTGACATGTTATGTGTTTGATATAATGCAATATTCAAGTAATCCTCAAGACATCTATTCTAAAGAATATTACACAAATAATACAGTCATCTTGGGTAAAAAAATCCATGGCCCAACAAAGAATTGAACCCACAATGAATTGTTTGACTTTTACATTGAATCTTTTTCACACAACATGATATAAAATCTTTAAACATAATATAAATCTTTGGATTTCTTTTGATAAACTTTATATGTATTGACCCAATATATCTGCCATGGGCAATATATGTGATACAAGGTTAATTTTTAAGCAGAGTACAACTGGTTTGAATTCTGATTTTTCCTTCTCCTAGATTTGTTGTTGGACCTAGGGTACAGAGTGCAGTCTCTTCTATTATTTGCTCATAGCTAAAGAGAAAAGAGATGGATCCGTGAGTTGCTCAAGGGCATTAGCATAAAGTGAAATGCAAACAGCCTTGTCCAGGATTAGAACGTGGGTTTGACAAATCTTGTAATCTTTATATATGTATAATATGTAATCTTGTAAATGAAATTTGAAATATATTAAAGAAAAAAAACATTCCAGAAAACAAATACCTTGTTTTTGCTTCTGAAGAAATCTTAATTTGTAAAAAAATGTTTCACATCTTTCCCATTTCTTTGAGACCTTGCAGCTTCTTTTATATGGGGTGCATTCAATAAGTTTCCAGATTTTTTTTTGTACAGGATTTTAAAATTGTTGTAGACTCATGAAAATTCATTATGTTATTGCTCTACATCTTATAAGATGAGTGACCAATTTTTATGATTTCAGGTTCAAAACAGCTACAACAGCAACTGGAATACACCCTACTAAAGCCTGATTGTCACAGCTGGTGAATTTCAAAAATGCAATCTGGACGTGATGAGACTTTAGAAGAATGATATGCAATAAAATTCTGTTTTAAACTTGGAAAAAATACAGAAACGTATGGAATGCTTCAGACTGCTTTTGGAGCATCTTACATTAATTGAGCATCATTTTTTGAGTGGCATAAGAGATTCAAGGAAGGCAGGAAGTCTGTGAGGGATGATGAGAGGTGTGGGAGGAGTAAGGAAGTCAATACACCAGAGTTGATGGGCCTAAGGGTTAGGGTTAGGATTAGGGTTAGGGTTACTATGTTGACGTTTTAAGGGAGTTCAGGAAGAGATTCCTAGGGAAGAGGCGAGCACTTTTCAAATCGGATCAGTGGCATTTCCACCAGGACAAAGCACCAGTCCACAACTCCATCCTTATCACAGACTATTTGACCAAGATGGGAATCAAGACAGTTCCTCAGCCTCCCTACTGTCTAGACCTTGCTTCCTGTGACTTTTGGTTATTCCCTAAGCTCAGAGGCTGTCGTTATGAGACAATTGAGGAGATGAAAGCGGCTGTGAAGAAGGTCATTGACACACTCACACAAGAGGACTTCCATAGGGCCTTCCATAAGTTGTTGGAACAGTACAAGTGCATTGCAGCCGGAGGAGGTTACTTTGTAGGGGACTAGAGTTTCATGTGTGTACTATCAATAAAAGTGGCTGTAGGATTTGTCAGGTTGTGTAGGGCAATTAGTTGCGATAGCCGAGAGTAATTACTCGCATTAGCTGAGAGTAATTAATCGCATTAGCTAAGAGCAATCAGCCATGAAGACAAGAAACTTAATTACCGATTGAGGAACAGGAGCTATTTATGGTGCCTTGGGGCATCCCATTGTGCACAAGTGGGCTATTCCATTGCATAGACACTGATTGGCTGCTCGTAAGTAAGTGAAGGTATTTTGTTATATAAACCAGCTTCAGTTTAGCATTGTAAGGAGGACTGCACTGAGCTACTTCACAATTGCTAAAAGTTATTTCCGGACTGCTTTGTTTAATTTTTGTTTATACCTGTTAGTCCTAAAAAAGTAAGACTTGTTTTTTTCTATTCCAATTAATTTATTATTTTTGAAAGTGACGTTTTCTGTTTGACTTTTAATTTTTGTCATTTACTTGGTTTCTGTCACTTGTTTATAATCCAACCTTGTTTTTGCCGTTCGTTGGACTTGTTTTATTATTTAAAATCTTCTTTCAGGGGTTCTACTAATTCATTTTTTCAGTGTCATTGTATTGTACAAGTGTGTTGTATTAATTGTCACTGTATTTATTATCGTCTTACAGTAGAACCCCCCTCCATTCTTGCGAAAGGTGAAGGGTTAATTCTACCCTCCTGACTGCTAATTTTACTGCAGTCATGGAGGGGTCGACGACTTCTACCCTAAATAAAGACCCAAAAGACCAGGAATCTCAAGAAAGCCTTATGGGGCAAATTGGCCTTTGTTGCCGGTCTCCGCTAATAGCCAAAATAGCCAGGAAAAACAGGAAGACCAGGAAAGCCAAATTCAGCCAGGGCAAAAAACCCCAAAGACTATCCCATGGAAGAGCCAGCAGAGAGGACCTGAGGATTACGAGAGAGACAGGGTGGGCAAATATGCCCAATATTTTAAAGGGAATGAAATATTGCCCATCCCTGAAATCGTAGAACGGCTAGAACCCAGGATCCTCTTGCTGGTTGTCTCGGATATTAAAATAAAAAGGCTGGTAGGCTTGAAGAAAGAAATCTTTGAGGATCTCTTGAGGAAGGCAGGCATCCCTTGTCAATATTTTTGTAGAAAAAGTTTTGCCACTTGGGATGTCCTGCTTCCTACAGAGGAACAAGCCACCAAGGCCGCAGCCACGAATATCATGACTAAAAACTTCAGGTTACAGCCGGAGTATAAAGGCACCCGTAGGCTGTGCATAATGGTATGCAACGTCCCAGCATATATCAGCGGGGAATTTTTGGCCTCATATTTGAGTGCATACGGAAAAGTTGAGGAGATTAACCAGCTCAGATCCCCCGCCGGGACAGCCTATGGGGACTATACGTTCCGGCTGTGCCTGACAAGGGATGGCTTTAAGGTCATCCCTGAAACCCTAATAAGCTGGGACCGGCAAATGATGGTGGTGGTGGAGGGAAGACGCCCTAGGTGCTGGGGGTGCAAACAAATTGGCCATATCGCCAAGTTTTGCCCCCAGAAAACCGAAGGCAGTGAAAAGTCAGCAGTCCCAACAACAACAGACACAACAGCCACCACCACCATCAGCAAGAAAGCAGAGGTGCAAGGCCCGGGTCAGGTCCAGCCCAAAACAAACAATCAAGAGGGCTGGACGGAAGTGACCAGAAAGAGGAGGGGGTCCCCGAAACAGGGGGAAACAGGCACCACCTCACCCCCTCCCAAACAAACAATGCCAGCTCCACCACCTGGAAAGAAACCAGTATCAACACCAGAACCAAAACCCAGAAAACCAGCAGTACCAGAATCTCCAGCGACATCAACACCATCACCAGCAACACCAACAACAATAGCATCTCCGGCATCACCTAAGAAAACCAAAAAGAAAAAAGTAGAGCAAACGCCCATGGAAACCAGCACCAATTTGAAAAGGAGAAGGGACAGCGGGGAAGAGGCCGCCAAAAAATTATGCCCCGAACAACCTAAGGCAGGCCCCTCCTCTCAAACACAACAACAGCCACATCCTCCACCTTCACCTCTGCCTCCACCACCATTTCCCCCTCAAATCATACAACCTTAACAACCTCTCCATCAAATAGACACTCTCTCCCCCCAGCAAGAACATTACCTGAAAAAATACCGCCGCCCATACCAAATCCCCCTCCCAAGATCACAATCAGCAGATCGATCCCAACCATTAAACTTGACAAGAACATCATCCCTTCCATCACTTAGCCCCTCTGCAATATCGTCCCAGGAGCTTTTTCCCGCTACACATAAACAGAAACATGACCCTCCTGCTGGCAAAAAAACAAATCGGCAGGAGGGAGAACAATTAACAATCCAACAGATCCAGCAGGCAGCGGCTTTGTGCTCAGTAGAACTGGAAGCAGTCGGCGACTTCCAGCTACGAAAGGCACTAAAGCTGCTGCTGAGTCTGGACAAAATAAAAGAATTGAATGTTTCTAACCCCGCAAATTTCCGGAGTGCAGCCATGGTGACCACTTTTTTCCGGTCAGCTGGCGACCGTACCAAGGGCGTGTGGAAGTTCTTGAGTACGGTCTGTCAGACTGATACGGGCATGAAGTTGGTGGAGTTGGAGCACTCCTCCCTAAAGAAATGTATTACTTTTTGTTCAGGGAGGGTCCCTATCTTGGTTCACCCTTCTCTTTATAGGTCCCTAAAGTTGCGGTTCCCCATAGATGTCAGTGGAATCACCAGGGATAACCGAGTTACCACTGAACTCGGCACCGGTTCCCTGCGTCAGGCCATCAGCATCCTCACCCCAAAGGATTTCCGGCCCGTAGTCGACACTGACTAAGGTAAGGTGGATTGATGGCTTTAAACCTTGCCAGTTTGAATGTGAGGGGACTGAGGGATTCAAGCAAGTGTGCGCGCTTGCTTGCTGAACTCAGGAACCTCTGGGTAGATGTTGCTGCAGTGCAAGAGACCCACTTCACTTGCGGTGCTGACTGTCGGGTGCTGGAAAGCGACTTTAACGTTTTCTCAGCATACGGCAGCGGCACCAGCGCTGGGGTCTCCTTGCTAGTTGGACGCAGCCTTGATGCTGATGTTGACGTTGTTTTTGCAGGTGACGGAGGCCGGTTGGTTGTGGTCGATGTTGCCGTGAAAAGTTTCAAGTTTCGTCTGGTTGCGGTTTATGTGTCCAATATCGCTGTGGAGAGGGTTTCCTTTTTTCGTCGGTTGGCGCCGTTCCTGGACGATACGAAGCGGCTAGTCTTAATGGGTGATTGGAATGCGATCCTTGATCCCAAGATAGATAAGGTCGGGTGGGAGCTAGCAGATTGGGAAGGTGTGAAAGCAGCCTTGTCGGCTTCATGACTTGTCATGGTTTGGTCGACAGGTTTCGTCTGGATCACCCAGGGCGGGAGATGTGGACGTGGCTAGATAGCTCGCCCTCTGCCAAAGTAGGCTCCTACTTGGACAGAGTGTTAGTTAGACGAGCTGACATTGATTTTGTTAGTTGTCCCACGTTCCACTTGGTAGCCTGGACTGACCATAAACTTGTTAGTGTCAGTCTGCGGCTAGCTAATAGGCCTAGTCTAGCTGGCTACTGGAAGTTCAATACCTCCTTACTGGAGATACGGGACTTCCGGGACCGGCTGGAATCCCTAATTAGGCGAGCGTTATTGGGGGCGGTTACCGGAAATGGGTGGTGGGCTTCTCTTAAACATAGGATTAGAGATTTCGCCACCAAGTACGGTCGACAGCTCAATCTAGATAGGACCGCGGAGGCAAAATCTATAGACGATAGACTTTCCCGGGCGGTGGCTGGGGGGGACTCCCTAGGTGTAGAGCTAGCTAGGAGGGACCTTGCTCGCTACTCACACGCTACAAGGGAGCAGTAGTTAGATATAGGCTAAAAAGAGTTCTCAACGAAGCTGTGAAATCGAACGCAACTGCCCGTGAAGAAGAAGTGCGAAGATTCCCCGATCGGTACATTATATCTGTCAAGACCCCGGACGGGCATCTGCTGCGATCGGGTTGTGAGATACGTGACGCCTTTCGGGCGCACTTTTGGGATCGCTTTGCCCGCTGCACTGATCTCCCGCTCCGGGAGTTTCGTAGCTATCTCGCTGACTTCCCCGCCTTGGGGTGGCTGAAGCGGCTAGCTGCGAGGGTGTGGTTACTGAATGCGAAGTCCGTGATGCGTTGAAGCAGGTCGGCCTGAACAAGTCGGCGGGACTAGATGGTTTGCCCTACGAAGTGTACTTGAGGATGTCACACATGTTTGTGCCTATTCTGACGGATATGTTCAACCATTGGGTCGCCCAGAGAGCCATCCCTGGCAGCGTTACCAAGGGCATGATCACATTGCTGAAGAAAGGCGGCAGGCATGTTTGGGAGGGTTTAGATGATTACAGGCCCATAACTCTGCTTAACACAGAGTTAAAGATTTTGGCCTGGGTCTTAGCGAATCATTTACAGCTTGTCATTAGCGATCTGATCGGCCCCGAACAGACCTTTGCTGTGAAGGGAAGATCGATCCAGGACAACCTGCACTTGATTCGCGAAGTCCTAGAGGGGATAAAAGACGACACCGAAGCTGCGCTGATCAGTTTAGATCAGTCCAAGACCTTCGATAGGGTTGACCATCGGTTCTTGGCGTCTGTTTTGGAGACAGCCGGATTCAAACCGGAGTTCCGTAGATGGATTAGCATGATGTACCACAACCCTCAGGCAGTGGTGCAGGTGAACGGAAGGCGTTCGGGGGTGATCGCGATCAAGCGATCGGTCCGGCAGGGCTGCCCCCTGTCTCCTCTTCTCAATCTCCTCGCGTTGGAGCCCCTCCTGCGCAGGCTTAGGGATGAGGGGACAAGTCCGGAACTGCGCGGTATCCCAATCGTTGGCCGCCTTGCAGCTAGGGTTTCCGCGTTCGCTGATGACGTCACAGTCTTTGTATCCCGCCGCCAGGATATAGAAGCTGTGAAAGAGGCGGTTGTCGAGTATGAGCGGATTGCAGGGGCCAAGGTCAATTTTGACAAAAGTGAAGGTTTGCGGCTTGGTGCTTGGAGGGGTAGCAATACTCTTCCAGGGCCCTTCCGCTGGAGTGACGGACCCATCTGCATCCTGGGGGTGTGGTTTGGGCCCGACCTCCAACTGGAGCGAAATTGGTCGGAAGTACATGCTAAGGTGAATGCTTAGGTGGGAATCTGGCTTTCAAGGAGGTTATCCTTAAAGGGCAGGGCGGAGGCGTGCGCCGCGTACGTCTTCCCCGTGATCCTTTACCGATTGGCTGTACTTCCTCTGCCTAAGGCACATCGTTTGGCACTGCAACGATCCCTCTCCAGCTTGCTCTGGGGAGGTGCAAGGCCGATGGTCCGTAGGCAGGTCTGTATCCAACGTACACGCAACGGGGGTCTGGGTATGCCTGATCTGGAGAGCCACTGGCTTGCTGAAAGACTTGCATATCTGGGCCATGTCTTGACGGGGGACTCAGTGTGGAGACGAAAGGCGAGTCGGACTTTTCCTCGCCTCAACTCAGACCCAAAAGCTGAAGGTCGACGTAGGCCTTGGGGCGAAGCACTGTTTGACCGCGAGTGCCGAAAGGCCCTTCGTAACCTTCTTGGGTCCAGTGACCTTTCATGGCCTTGGAAGGAACTGTATCGGGAATTAGTGGTGGGTTCCGTTTCTGATCCTCTCAGCGAGCGGCGAGGCTGGACGGCGGAGGAGATCCGCTCTCACTGGAATTGGGCGCCAGGATCGAGCTTCTTGAACAACTCCGAGTTCTCGCTCACCTGGCGACTTGTTCGGAACGCGTGATCCCTTCACAGCTTGAACTTCAAAGCGGGCCTGGCAGACATGCCTGATTGCCCTCGCAGCGACAGTGGCTTAGAAGAAACGGCTGAGCACGCCTTCTACTACTGCGAGCGAGTCCGCCCGTTTTGGGATCACGTTGGGGAGTGGACGGCTCGCATCGAACCCAAACAGCTCGTGCTGCTCGACGTTGGTTATGTCGTAGACAACGTTCTTCCTCCGTTTCATGGTGAGAAGCGTGTGGTGTTTCTCGCGATCCTAGCTGTAGCCCGAATGGTGATTTGGACGATGCGAAACAAGGGATTGTCTGACGATGCAAACTTTTCTCATCGTGATCTGGTTTTGTATTTTCGGCATCAGCTGAGGGTCAAAATCAGATGCGATCGAAAACGCTTGGATCGCATAACATTCAGCAAAAGGTGGGTGAATGCAGCGAGCCTGGTCGTAAGAAAGGGGGCAATGTTGGAGTCATCCTTCCCTCCTCTGCCGGCCCATGGCATCTACGGTACGGGTCCTTAGGGACCCCACCCATGGTAAGTAGGATTTTTTTCCCCTTGTAACCTAGTTAGCAGTATGTTGTGAGTCATTGTCCCCGTCATTTAGTCGTTAGCACTCAAGACCTTCCCTATCCCCATTATTTTTGTACCTCAACCCGTATCCCAGTCCGCTTTTCTTGAAGGTCTTGAACATTCATATGTAAAAATCATATTACCCACTTCTATCGACCCATACCGAGCCCGACCCTTTATTTCTTTTCCCCCAATAGATTAGGATTCCCGTCCCACCTAGGGTAGGTCCGGCTTGTTTCTGGTTTTTTCGGCCCGGAAAACAGTCAGCCTCCAATTTTATAGACGGGGGGATGGGAGGGAAACCAAACAGGGAATTTTTCCTAGTTTTTCGTGTACATATATTTTTCGGGTTTTTTTCTCCCATTCCCATCATATCCATTGTAAAAAAACATACATTGTAAATAAAATCATACACCACTTTCGGGTTTTAAGTAGGACTTTTTCATAGAGCAAATGTGGTATTTTGGTAGTTGCTGCGTGCATGGCGATGGACGAGTGATTATATATTGTATTGTTGAATGGGTCGGCGAATATGGCTAGCTAGGTTCCCCATAGAAAATATAGTTAAAGCAAGACCGCTCCCTTCCCCTCCCCCAAAACCATAAGGCTTGTGCCTTCTTGTATTTATTACAAGAAATAAAAGGACTGCACTGAGCTACAACCTGCTTTATTTTTGTTTGCCAGCTGAACGCTTTACGGAGTTATATATTATTGTTATTCTACAATGCCCATACGAAAAAAGTTTTGGAAACTTATTTAATGATCCTCATATTTTATAAATTTGGCTGTGGATTCAAGCTAGCTTAGTTATATAAATACTGATAATAACAAATCTACCATTACATTTTATTTTATTTAGATTTTCCTTGGTTTTAACTTTTTCAGTGCACTGGAATCAAAAATCATCTGGGAAATTCAAGTTTTATTTATTATTAGATTATTAAGAGAAATTCTGATTAGTTAATTCTATCTTGTACACAAGGTTTGTCTTCAAATGATGCAATCATTTAATTCTTTCACTTTTGTGTGAAATTAAAGTCAGATTTCAAATTAATGCAGTATCACCACAGCTTGTCCATTTTTGCCTGCTAGACGACTCAACCCGACACCAAATTATTTTAAGACGAGATTAGTCGGCAGCAGGTTTTGTCTGAAACTACTTAAGAAATGGGTTGGCTTTACAAAGGAAAGAAAAAGAAGTCAAAACGAATTCTGAGAATGCACTTGTCATTTATCTATTTACTTTTCCAGCTTATCCAAGGGAAAGGAAGCATGTACCACTCTACAAAATGGATTTTGCGGCTGTTCTCTTTCTATCATAATATAGATACCAGATGAAGACTTGGTCAATTTCTTATCCTTAACTCTAATGTCAATGTTTTTCTTGTGACTGACCTTGGTGGGCAGGGTAGGACACCAATCAAACGATCAACCCACTCATCACTGCACTTCACTGCACCACTATTTGTCTCTTGTGATTGCTTCCTTCTGTATATGGGGACATGGCTTTTGGAAAAGAACCCCCACACCTCTTCTGTTGACCTCTCAGAATTTAAGTTCTTTGGAAAATGATACTCTTGTATTTTGACTTCTGACTATAAAAATGCCGAAGAGTTCAGTTTATTATAAACATAAAAAAAATTAACCTTTCTATTTACCCAACCCCTCCGCTCGGGCAAGATATGACACAAGGTCAATTTTTTTTAAGCGGAGTTTAACAGGTTTGAATTCAGAGTTTTCCTTCTCCTAGACTAGTTGCCTAACCAAGGCTGAAGAACCAAGTCTATCCTACTATTTACCCATAGCTGGAAGGAGAATAATTGGATTCATACCTTTCCCAAGGGTATTAGTGCTACGTGAAATGCAATCAGTATCATCCAGGATTTGAACTCGTGTCACCATGTTCATTTCCTATGATGATAACAATTACACCATGGGCACCTCTTCTATCCCCATCAAGGAATCTTTCACGTTCAATTTTATCTTCAATTAGAATATGTTCATCTCCCTAATTTGTTTAGATATCCTTTTGATATGACTATACATGGTCATACATATATGCTAACTATGCCCACACACCTGTGCAGATACACTATATGCATATACATATGTTTATGTTTTACCAATATGCATACTAGAATTATCATGACCAGAAAATCCAGCAAACACCTACATGCGATATACGGAACACTGAACAGCTGTTTTGACCTTATTGGGTCTCATCAGCAGTGCACACCATAATTTCCACCACTGGAGATCGAACCAACCACCACAGTAGGCAGAAGCCGAAACTCTACCGCTGGACCACCAGTTCATGTCATATGTAAGCGATGCCAAATTAACTATAAGCGATGCCAAATTAACCAATAAACTTGATATACTTGAACCGAGACACATCTGCATTTTTGCATCTAAATATATGCACCAAAGGACAGAAGAGCTTATATTTCTGTTTACTGGTTTATATTTCCCAGCCACTTGAGAATTCTGTAGAGAAATTTCTTGCTATTATGACACTAAATTTGACTAATTTTTTGCCATATTTTTCATTCAGCTTGTAAACATTTTAGGAATTGCTTTCCTTGCCTTCCAAATTGTAATTCTTATGGCCGCTAAATGGTGTGATCAAATTAACATTTATAAGAGTGCAAAAAGTAAAAACCTTCCCTCTTCATTCCAGTCTTGACAAGAATTCATGCATAAGTGAGTGCATCTTCTTATAGGGGGGAGCACTTGCCCCTAACAAACCCCATGAGTCTTTATGCAACAACTTCCATTCTATTAAAGATTCTCAATTTATACCAAAAGACTCTTCAACTACATGACAAGACTTTTCTCTATACGGTATTTCTAATGTTTTATGTCATATCTATATTCATCCGATTAAGTTTACTCTGGCAAAAACAATCTATTGTTATTTTGTAGTGAATTGTTTCAAATTGTTTAGCACCAGGAAATATTAAACCATAATATATTTTCTCTGCTACAAGAATCCAAATTGTGTTCCTCACATTCAAATAACTGTGGCTGTGAGTTATGGTACTTAGATATGATAATAATACAAAGATAAACCTTCAACTGATCAATACCAAAGCCTACTTTAATTCTATTCCCATAATATGGAACAGTATGCATTGAGAGCCAATTCCATCAAAATAAAAAGCAAATAAAATTAGGATGTAGGGATTCTAAGGATTGAAAAAGAAAATCTTTAATTGTCTCTATTGCTTTAGTATGTACCAGTTGGTCAAACATTAAAGACACTAATTAAAGAAGGTTTTGTCACTCATTTTTATTTCAAGAATATTCAACAAAGATGGCAACACAAGCCACTCAGTCACTTACACAATAGATGATGGCTGTCATCTTGCAATTTGAATATGGCCATCACATGATATCATCTTTTATTTATTCCATGATATCAAGCCATACTGATGCCTGAAGCTTTTTATTGTTAGAAAAGATAAAATGATACAAGTTTAACATCAAAGTGCTCCTCAACTTGAGAATGATTTAACAAACTAGGGCCCATCACTCCCAGTTTCATATCAATACCTTTGATTGATTTTAATGGCATGTCAACCCATTTTATGCCTCGAGATTAAGGAATTGCATTTATTGTACATTTACATTTTGTGCAGTTGTTCCTTAAGAGTTTTTTTTTTACATGCAGTTATCTGATATCAAGTATTCCTATCTAATACAAATAATTTGTGTACATTTGTATGGTTTGAAGTGTAATTTAAATGTCTACTCTATTTTCTTTGCCATTAGATGAAAATATATAGATTGACTTTAAATATATTATAAAAAGTGTAAGGGATGATGGAGTAATAGAATAATATCCCAAGAGAAGTATTTTCAAATTATCCTTACTTTCAAATTGCTAAATAAAGTATAACTATTTGTAAAAAAAAAATCAGGTTTTTTTACTTTGTTAAATTATATTTGACTCTCTTGTGATAAACTAAAAATGATCTGTACTCAATTCCAACTGTTCTCATGATTTAAATTAACCAATGAATATTTTATATGTATGATTTTTTTTCCTTAATAGTATTGCTGTGAATTTCTTTAAATTCTATTAAAACACAACAAAAATATACCACAACAATGATAAACTCAAACAAAGATATACCACAACAATGATAAATCACAACAACAAAATGTGCAACTCCATCCTATTAAGAAGAAAACACACATAGAATCATAATATATAAAAAAATTTCTTTAAGAAATATAAGTATTATCCTAGCATACAGTTATAGACAAGTTGTGAATTTATTTTGGCTAGTTTGTCTGTTTGAATAAAATGAAAATATACTTAGCATCAGGTCAAAAAATAGAACAGAAATTACAGACATTTACGCACTAATTTGGGAGCAAATAGCAAACCTATGTGGACATAGTTGTAAACAAACCATGTGATTCCAAAAAACAATATATTTCAACCAATAGCAATAAAAGACCAAAAATTTGAATTTTGGTTGGTCTGATCCGACTTATTTAGAATAAAAGCAATTGACAGACCCTTCAACAAACTGCAGCCACCAAGAATGCCCAACACTCCGCATTTGGTTTAGTTTTTTTTTTTCTCTAATATCTTTTAACTTTCATTGGTTATTTAATGCTAAAGCCAACTTTGTAGAAAAACCCGAGTGATACAATTTAACCCACAGCTGGTTAGTGGGGGGGGGGCAAAGGAAGCTTCATACTTTTTCTAATGGGCATTAGTCCAAAAATGAATGTAATGGTGCAACTGGAGTTCAAACTTGCTTACTATGATGTTACAATCCAGCATGTCAGCCACTACACCATGGAGATTCTCTCCTGCCGACCACATTAAACAACTGCTATCTTAGCTGTTGGCAAATAACCTAATTACACATAATACCCAAAACCAACTGATATATTAATGTAACAGACAAGATATGTACATAACAAACAAAGCAAGATTCTCACCAAGTAAGTTACTTATTCATTATCACCACTAAAATATGCTACATGCTCACAAACAAGATTTTCCTTTTTTCGCATACAAAGAACTCTACTTCATTGTTACATATTTATCCATTTTCTCTTGGACTATAAATTTCCATTTTGTAATTGTTGCAGTAAATATATATATATATATATATATATATATATATATATATATATTGTTGATGAACAAATTAAACGTATGATTAAAAATGTTAACCAACAAAATAAATACTGTATTACTCCATCCAGTCAACAAACATATATCAAACTTTTTTATCGTAACCAAATGCACTACAATTATAAATCAGATGAAAAAATATTGAAAACATTGATTCACAGAAACATACTCCCCACTGATCCTAATAAAAAGATAAAACTTATTATACATTATAATAAGTTTAAAACCTCGAATTTAGTCATTAGAAATAATTCCTCTCGCTCGATTGGAGTTTTGCAAAAAACCAACGTTATATATAAATTTAAATGTCCTTTAGGAGATTGTATCTCTGATAATAATAATATATATGTTGGTTTGACCTCAACTACCCTGTCGAGGAGACTTACAATGTACCTTTCTGATACAAGTTCAATAGCTCAGCATTTAAAAAAACATTCATGCCCAATAACACAATTACGGAAAATTCTCACTGACAACACAACAATATTAGAACATCAAAATAATAAGCAAAAACTACAGATTCTCAAAGCACTACATATTAGAAACATGCAACTGACACTTAATAGAATTAATTTTCAAACCAGTGCTAATGTACTTAAATGTCTTTAGCTACTGACACTAATTATAGAAACCCATTTAAAAGCAAACGCCATAATCTTCAACGGTAAAGACGCACTTATATTGAGGTAATATGCTAAAACAAAAGTTACATCACTTTTGTAATAGATCCTCTGCTGATGATGGCCCAAAGTCAGGCAGAAAGTATTAGGGATACATACAACTATGGACAATACCTAAATCAATTCCCCCCGAATACAATAAAAGTAATACAGGAATTCAAACGGCTCCAGAAGAAAATATGTAGACATAAAATGTCTATTATGTTTAATGAAATTTATATATATATATATATCATCATCATGACCTGCGGCTAGCACGGATATCCCTGACCCTCTCTCTCCACATTTCCCTATCATTCATCGCCTTCAGCAGGTCTTCAGGGTTACATCCCGCATCATCACATAGCTGCTGTATGAATGTTCGAGCTGGTCGTCCTGCTTTTGATTGGCCATATGCGGGGGTCCACAGGAGCACATCACTTACGATCTCGTCTTTGCTTCTCCAGCAGTGTCCGGCATGTCTGGTTCGTCTAGCTTGTATAGTTTTCGTGATAGGTGGTACTATTTACCAACCCCTCCGCACGGGTAAGATATGACACAAGATCAATTTTTAAGCGGAGTTTAACAGGTTTGAATTCAGAGTTTTCCTTCTCCTAGACTAGTTGTCTAACCAAGGCTGAAGAACCTAGTCTGTCCTACTATTTACCCATAGCTGGAGGGAGAATAATTTGATTCATACCTTCCCCAAGGGTATTAGTGCTATGTGAAATGCAATCAGTCTCATCCAGGATTTGAACTCGTGTCGCCGTGTCCATTTCCTACGACGATAACAACTACACCACGGGCACCTCCATGATAGGTGGTAGGTGGTAGGTGGCTGTACAGTTGGCGCCGTGTGGGGTGTTGCTGCCAGGACCTGTTCAATATTGCTCGCAACATTCTTGTATAATTGCTGTCGAGCTTCTTCTCCAACCATTTAGTCAGCGTCCAAGTAGTGCATATATTTATAAAAATAACCATGTATACTTTTTATATACACATATATATTCATATATGTGTATGTGTCTGAGTATAAATAAATATACACTCACTCATTCGTACACACACAGAAACACACACTTATATAGTGAATTTATTAGGATGTAACAGAATTGAACTTACTATTCTTCCCATTAGCCATGTTTCTAAGAAAAACATTTTGAATGGCAAAAGGGAAAATCTGTGTGGCGCTGTGCCAGTGATTATAAGTGGTCAGTGAAATGGCATATCAACCCTTGTGATTTATCTTATGCAAAATCTATCCTTGTAGGAGAACAGTAGTGGTACTGTTTAACCCATAGCAGCGGAGATAAGGGAGAGCATGGCTTTCTGAAGGATATTTGTCTGAAAGAGAACATGATAGGCCAACTGAAGTTCAAACTCGCTCACAAAAATGTTGCTGTCCAGTATGTTAGCCATTGCGCCACGGAGATTCGCCCAAGTGAATTTTGTCCACTTCCTCTATAAATGAGATTGAATAAATACTGCAACATTCTTAACTTTGTGACAATGTGATAGATAAGAGTATAAAAAAAATCTTATATTCTTTAAAAAAATATCTTTCTACAAGTTGGGTTTCTTCTCACTATTAGTGTATTCTCAGATTATTTTAAAAAGTAGGGATGAAAAATATAAGCTTCATTTTTGGTAAAGTAATACTGGCTTTTATTGATTAACATTATCACATGATGTTAGAAGCCGTAAATGTATAATTTTCCCAAACACTAGGTCAAAATATAGGAAAAAAATATGTATACATTACTAAAATTATTGGCAAAGTGGTATCATGTCCATCAATGGTCCAGGAGACCAGGGTTTAATACCAGATAGGGTCATACCAAAGATTTAAAAAATTGGTACTTGATACCTCCTTGCTTAACACTCAGCATTTTTAAGTTTAGATCAAGGCTAAGTGGAATAATCCAGAGAAAGTAGTTGCACCTTCTCCTTCACCTCATTGGCCAGTTGGCTGGGGCTGTAGAATACACTGACTGCACCTCTGCAGAGGGGTAAGACTCCCCAAACGAGTGTCCTGGATAGGACACTAAATAGTCTGATGGTGAGGTCCCAGTAATGCCGAGGCTTTGGGGAATATGGAGCACCCCTTCATTGCCATTGCTCCCAGGTCCACTCTTGCCCGGCATGGTAGTACCTGATAGGGCCCTATCTATGGGTTAAATAGAACTAATAGCATACTTATTCTAAACTGAATTGTTAGATTAAACTGAATAGCTTGAAATAGAAATGTTTTTGACAATTAAACCGTACTTACATTTAAACTGCGTGCTCATGCTAAACTGAATTATTTTAAATAGAACTGTTTTTTGACATTGAAACTGTATTTACACCAAACTGAATTGTTTAACATAGAACTGTTTTGAGATGTAACTGCGTGTAAACGAAATCTGTACTTATACTAAACTGAATTAGCTGAATTAGAACTGCTTGACTAAACTGAATAGCTCGAAATAGAAATGATTTTCACAATTAAACTGTACTTACATTTAAACTGCATCCTTATGCTAAACTGAATTATTTGAAATTGAACTGTTTTTGACATTTAAACTGTACTTACAATAAACAAAATTGTTATATATAACTGCTTGAATAGTTTGAAATAGAAATTTTTTGACAATTAAACTGTGTGTTTATGCTAAACTGAATTGTTTGAAATAGAACTGATTATTTGCATAAAAATGGATTTGGCATTAAATAACCTAGAAGGGTTGATATGCCATAAAACCCAAGAAACCAAACCTCCACCTCAGTGTTGTAGCTATTGAAAAAGTAGCCTTTGCCCTCAAGTATGGTCGCCAACTTACTTACATATAGGGGGGGGGGGATCAAAAGTTTTGTAATATTTTAGAATATGCTAGTTTGTGGCATTTATATGATATGACCAAAGCAGTTCAAGCTGTGGAAGGTACCCACTGTAGTTAGTAATATCTTGTATATGTGGTATCCTTTAATTTAAGAACTTGAGCTTTCTGAGTTTAAACTGTGCCATAATGCAATGGAATCAACCGAAAACATTTGTGCAAAAGGTGAAAGTGTACTTGATTACAGTACAGTAACCAAACGGTTCAAGAAATTTGCCTTGGTTTGCAAGAACCTCAATGATCAAGTAAGATCAGGTTAGTCAAAAATTATGGATTTCAAGGTCACAGTTCAAGCCACAGAAGTGCACTTAATGAGTATCAGGCAAGGTTGGCATCTGACAGTCCATGGTGGTTTATTACCTTCTGTAATGTTATGGCACCATATTGAAAGTTCTAACACAACACAATACAAAAACAACTCTGTTATTTTCAGGATACAAAAATTTATTTCTACCACTCTTTTTCATTGTAATCACATAGGAAACCAGAGAAGTAAGGTAAATAAATGTGTCAACTGATTTAGATTGACAGAGATTATAAACCATAGAATAGACACTTAGTTATTTTCTTCACTGACCACTCACCTGTGCATGTTGGGCGTCTACCCCACCACCCTTGGGACCTCTTCATTGTCTGTCCTGACTCTGACTTGACTCCGACTGACTGCCTGATTGTGTCTTCAAAATCTTCTAATGTATTATTCTAAAACTATTCCCAATCTAACCTTTTAATCACACATAATCACTAAAACTTTTTAGTGACACTTCATTGCTAAATATGTAGCTGATATCTGCCTAATTGTTTATCTTACTGCTGATTCTAAAACAAACTTGTTGTGCTTAATTTGACAGGAGTTGACATGTTTTTGCAAAACAAGGTTTACTCACTTTGACCTTTAGAAATCCAAAACCTATAACTCCAAACTCAAAGTTTAGCAAGATAAAATTTATCACTAAAATCCCTAATCATTCTACACTTCATGACTTTGGCAAAAGGATCTAGATCTACCAAATTGGGCTTCATGTTATCAAAATATTGCAAAATGCTTGACTAACCTTTGTGAATGTATATATATATATATATATATACTTGATTCAACATAATAGACATTTTTTGTCTATATATTTTTTGTTAATTCTTTCAAATTACCGTATTGATCTTATGATATTCGGTGGGAATTGGTTGATAAATCTTCCATAATTAGTTATTTCCCGAGTACTTTCTGGCCAACTTTGGGCCATCATCAGAGGAGGATGTATTACTAAAGGGATGTAACTTTTGTATGTACATTACTACTTTGTATCTGGACCGTTGTATTGTGTAGAGTTTACTTTTCAAATTTGTTTCAATAAATAGCATCAGTAGCTAAAGACATTTAAGTACATTGGCACTGATTTTAAAATTAATTCTGTTAAGTTTGGTTTGCATGTTCCTAATATGTAGTGCCTCAAGAATCTGTAGTTCTTGCTTGTTATTTTGATGTTATGGAAGATTTATCAACCAATTCCCACCAAATATCATAAGATCAATATAGCAATTTGAAAGGATTAACAAAAAAATATGTAGACAAAAAATGCCTATTATGTTCAATCAAATATGTATTAATGAAGAAATGTTGCCAATATATAGGAAGCAACGTCGAATCAACCGAAAAGAACATCGACACGAGGTTAACAAAAGCATGGACAGCTATCAATAGGCTATCGATTATATGGAAATCAGATCTAACTGATAAAATGAAACGCAGTTTCTTCCAGGTAGCGGTCACATCGATACTGCTATATGGGTGCACTACATGGACTCTAACAAAACGGCTCGAGAAGAAGCTAGACGGCAATTACACAAGAATGCTGCGTGCAATCTTGAACAAGTCCTGGCGGCAACACCCCACAAGACACCAACTGTACGGCCACCTGCCTCCTATCACGAAAACTATTCAAGTTAGACGAACCAGACATGCAGGACACTGCTGGAGAAGCAGGAATGAACTCATAAGTGATGTACTCTTATGGACCCCCACACATGGCCGGGCAAAAGCAGGACGACCAGCACAAACATACATTCAGCAGCTATGTGAGGATACGGGATGTTGTCCTAAAGACCTGCCTGGGGCGATGAACGATAAGGAGGAGTGGCGAGAGAGGGTCAGTGATATCCATGCAACCAGCGCAACATGATGATGATATATATATATATATATATATATATATATATATATATAAACTGTAATCCCATAAAAACAGTACATCCTTGTAAGATTTTTATTAGAGCAATATACTTAAGATGTTCTGAGAGAATGAGGTAATTTTCAAATAAATTTGCAACAGAATGTTAAGTTTAAGGGTCTGCATTTGTGTTGAACATTATTTCTTAATCATACAAAGTGTTAATTCAGCGATAAAATATTGATCAGAATCTTTCGCTCCTTCCAAGATAGAAGCATCAATATCATCATGGACCACTGTCATAATAGGTACCTAATAGATTCCTAGGTCATCTAGACTGCAATAAAAAATCTTTACCACTAAACAATCTTTGACAGTATATAAAAGCTGCCATATAAAAAAGAAAACAATTCGCAGCTATTTGCTTCCAGATGTTTGGAATTAGATTAACCAGTAAAGATGATGAATTAGGAATATCTTGTATTATCTAGATTTACTAAAGCACAAATATGCAGAACATAACAGATTGAATATTTAACTAATAAAAGTGAACTAAGACAATATTATTCAAGAAATAACCCTAACCAAACTGGCCAAGTTGGCTGCAGAAGGGTAAGACTCCTCCAATGAATGTCCTGGTAATGACACAAAGCAATCTGATGATGAGGCTTGAGTAATACTTGAGCTTTGGGGAATGTGGAGTAATCCTTTAAATAACCTACATTGCTTGGTATGTCATAAAACTAAACCAAACCAAACCCTAACAAACAAAGGATATTATAAAACATTTAGCCAATGCTTAATCAAATTAAAGTGTTAAATAATCAGCAGGTCCTGCTGGCTTTTGCTACCAGAGAGAACTCAAAAACTCTTGATTGACAAAAAGAAGTGGATAAACATATTTTTATGTCTTCAAACATTAGTACTAAGTTTTTTTCCATCAAACTCCAGCCTTTACCTGTCATTAAGAAGATAAGGAAAGGTTTTCTAGTATGATAGCCTAGAAGATATGAAAGAGCAAAAGCCTCAAGCTTCTCAAATTACACATCTCTATTTCTGTATCTCATTAACTCCAAAAACCAAGTCTTCTGCTTTTGAACAAGTGTTAGTATAACCAATTAAAATACATATCTTTTTTTTTCTTTTTACACCTTTGTTTCAGTTTTGTTTCTCATATCTTTGCTGAGGTGACACCTGACACAATCAGCAGAACATGTCAATCATTAAGCTGGTGTTGAAATGGACACACTGTATTGAGTGCTTTCACTCACAAGGTGATGAAAATTAAGCAAGGAAAGAAAATGCAACAGACAAAATATGGAGTAGATATAAAATAGATTTTTAAAAATTATCAGAAAGTAATTGATTCTTTACAAAAGAATAATAAAAAAAATAATGATTTGTTTGAACATAGTTATATAGTTTCAAGTATTCCTATCTAATCTAAATAATTTTCAAGCAAAGCTATATTGAACTCATAAATGAAACCTTAACCAGTGAATAATAGCAACAAAAGGGTACTCCATATTCCCCAGAGCTTCAGAACTGGAGCCTCACCATTGGATGTGGTTTAGTGTCATACCTAGGAAAACTAAAATTATTACAAAAGGAATAACTGTATTATAGTATCTCTTACTTGATTTCACACTAAAAATAAAATAAGACATAAAGGATATTTCAAAAGAGATCCAA
>CAUZXS010003941.1:0-168094 GCA_963585895.1 Sepioteuthis lessoniana | reverse complement strand
ACCACAAGGTCAAGATCACTGATAGCCTACCAAACCACACCACAAATACCACACCATATCACTGTACAGCACACAACGAAGCCAATCGTCCCAGAACAAATTTACTCTTACTCACCTCCTGAACTTTATCTAGTGGAAGAAGAGAGCCTGTATCTTTTCTAATCCACCTACTTCTATTCATAAAATAAAATAAACAAATTTAAACCCAGTCCTCTCATCCATTATCTCTGGCAACCATATGCTTGTCTATAACAACACTAAGAAAGACTAGTGAAAATTGGGAAAGACCATGCAAACACTGATATGTCACAAAGAAATGAGATACACATTCACAATCTTTGGGTAAATAACATTATCAGGTCAAGAAACAAAATAAAATTTGTTGCTAGTGTTGATAATGGTGTTAATCTCATATTGAGATTATAAATTAATTAAAAAGATCCAGAGTCAGCAGTTTCCTACAATTCACAAGATTACTTTGGTTATTGTTACAGATTACCAATTTAAAAAAAATTTGTTGTTTGAACTTGAACTGCACAGAACATTATTTCAACTTGATAACTTTAGTTATCATTTTGTCATATAATTCATATTAACATCACTGAATTGACAAATCATTATTCAGATCTTTTTTACAGACTTATACTCTGAATTTGATAGAAATTATTTTCTTGTTCAGAGTATTGACATGTTGTCTAGTAAGTTAAGTCAAATCATGCATCATTGAATTAATTCTTCATTTTTGGAAAATTATAAATACAACAAAGGATTATACAAAAAAGTTGTATCTTGATCTGTTATTCTCACAATATGGAATTAATGGCATTGTAAGATAATGCTAGGGTGCTCTAGATTAGTGGTAATAATTCATGGGTGCTCAAAGCCCTCCCAGACCCTAGACTCATCTTTTGATAAATATTGGGCACACTTCGTTCTTGCAGTTGCATGGGTAATTAATATATATATATATATATATATATATATATATATATATATATATATATATATATATATATATATATATATAATGTAGTTTGATTTGGCATTCTTAGAATCGGATGGAAAACTGAAAAAATCTGGTGATATTGCAAGACACTGCTTGTGGGCTCTGGGTTTATGGTAATAATAAATTATCATCAAAACCAGAATCAGCAGGTGTGAGTCTCTGGGAGAAAGGTCCCTTGGTTAGGGGTCATCAAGGGAATCCTGGGAAGGGTGAGTCCACATAGTACAGTGGCTAATGTGCTGGCTAATGTGCATTGTAGTTAGCAAGTTTGAACTCTACTCATACCATTACATTTATTTTCAGGTTAATACTCATAGGAAAAGTATGAACCTCTTTATCCAACTCTCAGCAATGGGTAGAATATTACCGCTGCTGTTCTTCTACAAGGATGGCTTTGGCATTGAATAGTTCACAAAGGTTGATATGTCATTAAACAAAGAAGCAGAAATCAAACTAGAGCCCAGAGTCATTATGTATGGGGTTAGTGTGTTATAGGTGTCAATGGTTGGTGGTTGGTTATTTCTTCTTTCAAACTTCAATAAGTATTGTTTTCTTTTGCTGGTAACATTAGCTGAAAGGAAGGAAGGAGAGACAAAGAGATGAGAGAAGCTATTAAGACTCAACTTTATATCTATGTAAGTTTGCAACTAAGTCTTAAATGGGGAAGACTTCCTCAAAAAATAAAATAACTGCCTTTCTAGCCAAGGTTGGAGTTCTTTCTTTTCAAGTTTCTTTTTGATATCAGAAAATCTCTTCTTTTTCTAAGCATGCTCAGATTGTTCTTCTTGTCAGAAGCCATCTGGGAAATGGTTATTTCTTTTATATTCATTTTATTTTGTGCTTTTTTTAATCTGGTTTTATTTTATTCTTTTATGTTATCACTTTTATTTATTATTCAATCCCCACAACACATCCCCACCTGAAGTTGTAGAGCAACAATATGTATCTATTAGAGGGAAAGTTAATCTCTTGTTAGGTGTGTGTGTGTGTGTGTGTGTGTGTGTGTGTGTGTGTGTGTGTGTGTGTGTGTGTGTGTGTGTGTGTGTGCAAATATGCATGATTCTTCTTAATTTAAAATTTTATCTTCTTCTTATTTTTTTCTGTGTAAAAGAAATGGTTGTCATTTATTGTAGAATGAAAGCATTTGCCTGAGTGCATGATAATTGGTTCTCATGGTTTATCTTGCTGTATTTCAGGTAATGGAGATGGTGTGTTCCTGGTGTGTTTTTATTAGTTGGGCTCTGTTCTGTGTTTTTTTTTTGCTATCATAAGCATGCCTGAAAATTGCCAGTTTCAATCTTTCAATTATAACTGTTTGCTAATCACCAGCCTATGTCTCAATAATCTATTTATATCACTTTTACCTATAATTCAATCTCTACATGGGATGAAGATGTTGTAGGTGCTGTTGTTAATGCACACACACACACACACACACACACACACACACACACACACACACACACACACACACACACACACACACACGCATGCACGCACGCACGCACAAAACATATATATACATACATATATGTATATATATACATACATGCATACATACACACACACACACACACACACACACACACACACACACACACACACACACACACACACATATATATATATATATATATATATATATATATATATATATATACACATATATATATACATATATAAAGTACTGGACGTATGGTGTTCATAATTATATTTATATATATATAATTGCCAACTTTACTTACTTTATATATATTACTTACTTTATATATATATACTTACTTTTTATATATATATATATATATATATATATATATATATTGATAGATATATATAGATATACTTACTTTATATATATATATATATATATATATATATATATAAAACTAAGTAAAGTTGGCGAGCATAGTTGAGACCAGAAAGATCCCAATTCAATAGCTTCTACACTAAGGTGTTGGGGAGAGCACAACTCCTTGCTCCATTTTACCCTTGATATGTACCTTGTTGTGCAGTGTTAAGCAAGGAGGTATCAAGTACTATTTTTTGAGTCTTTAGTATGACTTGACCAGGGATTGAACCTAGACCACCTGGGCTTTTGGTGAACACTACAGACTAATGGGTATAGTGTCTGCAATGGCCCGAGAAATTGGGTTTCAATTCCAGTTTGAGCCAAACCAAAGACTAAAAAAATGGTACTTGATGCCACTTTGCTTAATACTCAGCCTTATGAGGTAAGGATCAAGGGTAAAGTTGAGCTATCCAGCGAATGGAGCAGTGCCCTACCCTACACCTCAGTGTGGTAGCTATAGAAAAGGGACCCTTCAGGTCACCTTTGACTAAGGTCGCCAACTTTACTTTTTACTTTATATATATATATATATATATATATATATGTATATATATATATATATATATATAAAGTAATCAACTTAGTGTCAATAATTATATATATATATATATATATATAGTCATCCACAGACAGACTGTTTCGTTCTATCAGAACTCTTCAGTGTGGCTAGACACGCATGACGCTCGAAGCCGGGATCGAAACCCGTCCAACTTTATGTTAGACTGTGTTTCAGACCACTCGTCCACCAAGCGGACCACATTGGCTAAGGGAATTTTAAGGTATTTTTATTTTTAGAAACAGCAGCAGCAGCCTTTGTTTACATTTTTTTATACCCTATCGGCTACCAGAGTGCTCAATTCTTTCGAACAGCTTTGCATTACGCTAGCAGCAGCCGGCAATTCCTTCGCCAGAGAGCTCAACCCCCATTGGGGAGCATATATATATTAATTAATGGACATAGTGTCCATAATTATATATATATATATATATATATATATATATATATATATATAAAAATATATATATATATATAGTTTGGCCTAATGGGCAGAGTGTTTGCCAATGGTCTAGGAGACCTGGGTTCAATCCCAGGTCAAGTCATACCAAAGACTTTAAAAATGGCATGTGATACCTCCTTGCTTAACACTCAGCAATATAAGGTACTTTTCAAGGGTAAAGTGGAGAAATCCAGGGAAAGGAGTAGCCACCTCCCCTATACCTTTGTGTAGTAGTTTTTGAAAAAGGAGCCTTCTGGTCGCCCTCGACTACAGTCACCAACTTTACCCTACCTCTGCTCTGAATTATGAAGTTGAAATCTTAAACCAGCAGAAACCAGGAGCATCTTTGTGTAATGGATAACAACCTTCAATAGTGAATTCGATTCGGAATGAGTGAGCCTGATCCCAATTTATGTTAAGCTTAGTGAATGATTACTCCAGAAGAACACAAATGTATAAATGTCTAAAAATTGTGATAGAAAAGTTCATTATAATGGTATTACTTTTTAATTTTTGTTTGCTTAAAAATGTAAAACATTAAAAAATATATAATTATAATATAAGGCCAAGCAATTAATTTTACTGAAGTACAAATAAGGATGGCAAAATATAAAAAAATTATACGTATGAAAAATTAATATCATTAATGTTACCATTTTCTTTAATTTTTATCATGTTTTAATTCAACCAATTTTTTTTTACTTAATTTATAATTTAAATCATATTTGGGGGGTGATTTAGGGGATTTTACCCTCTCAGAGTAATATCTGGACTCACAAATAAACAAAGCATAAAATAATAATTTAGAAAATGCCACAATAAAAATAGGTCAATCTGACCTATTTATTGTTTATTCTATTTCCACGATTATTGCTTTGCAACAGGAAAATCTTTTGAAAAAAAGTAATTATAAAAACTTATAATCTTTAAATATCTAAATAAATCTTTAAATTTCTGGTTAAGATGATAATTTATCAATATTTAGATAATTAAAAAAAAAGAAATAATGTCAATTGCAAATTAATTTTTTGCTCTGAAATTTTGTTTTTGGTAATTTTATCTTCACCAAAAAATCAGGCAGTAATAATTTCTTCTCAATAGTTATTTCCTTTTTTCTTTAATTTAGAATTTTAATATTTTAATCACTTTTTAAAAAATATAATTAAAAGTATGTGAAAAATTGCAATGGTAATAATTTTTCTTGAGTTAAGTCCCCTAATCTTCAAATTACGAAAAATAAAAAACAAAATAATAAAAGGGAAAACGTTTAAAGTTAAAATAACCTATAATTTATTTTCAGAAAATAAAATTGTAACGTATTTTTGTTTAAAAGACAGAATTTTAATTTTTCAAAAATCATTTGAATTATATCTTTGAAGATACCATGTTTTTGTAATCGTTTGATTGCACTTAAAAACGTTTTTGAAGCGGTATATTAAAAAGTATATAATGCGTTGTTTTATGAGACATTCTAGTCATCAGTGAAAATGAATTAGTTCATTCATAGAATTTTGTGTTGAAAGGAAAAGTAAAAATAAAACAAATTACCATTATATTTGAAAACATTTTTAATAAAATTTATCTTCATATAATTTGGGAAGTGTAATGTGAGGAAATATTTAGTTATTAGAATGTTTGAGAAAAATAGCCGGTTTTATAACATATTTAATTGTAAAATCAACCATTATTTTCAAAACGACCAAATACATTAAATTCTATAAAAATTTTAATTTCATAATTTTTTTCTGATTATCAAAATTAAAAAAGATAAAGTATATCGGGAATATTATTCGGCATCTAAATATATTTTAATAAGTATCAATTCTGTGTAGAGTTAGTAAAAGATGTTTTTAAGTAAACTTTTTTGACTTGTTCATTTGGGTGATAAGTCACTTAAGATATATTTATTTGATCTATTTAAATATTTTCTGATACCAATTTATCATTTCATTTTGTTATTTTGAAATACTTCTTGGTAATAATCTATAAAAAATACTTTTGAAACTGTTGTTTTTCAATGCTGATTTTTAAATTTGATAAATAAAAACTGTTCAAGAAAATACACAAATAAAATTATGATAACTTCACAATTTTATTAAAAGGATAAAAGTGGCTCATTACTGATACAGAAATATAAATGTAAAGTGTGGTTCCTAAATTCTGTTCTTTAAAAATTTTACAAAACACTTAAACATTGCTTTTCTTTAGCTCAAAAATTTAACGAAAACTAAGCAGTTTATATATTATCTATTGCCAGTCTTTAGAGACATGTTCAAAACTATAAACATAGATTTATTAATTGGAAGAAAAAAAAAAGGAACAAATTTGTAAGCATTTTATTATAAAATAATGGCACAATTAAAAAAAAAAAAAGAGAGGCTTATAATTTCTGATCCAAAATCGCAGCCCAAAGAATTGGAAATACATTGCCCATAAGAATGGCAAGGGGGACTTTTTGAAAGAGTTATTCAACCTTTCTATGCTCATTCTAAAAGATGGCGGTATTTTTTAACTAATCTAGTTAAATAGGAAGACTGTTTAAAGGCCTAGGACACTGAAATTTTAAACTGAAATAAGCACGAAAAGAAATCTCTCTTAAAGTGATAGTTACTTACATTTTGAAGCTGTTACACTTGCTCTAAATTGCATAACTTGTCACAAGAATTTCTTATAACACAAAGGGGTTTTGTAAACATATTTTTAATATATATATATATATATATATACACACACATATATATATATATATATATATATATATATATATATATATATATATGAATGTTCTCTGGCAAAAGCAGCTTGCTGGAAATATACATGTAAGTAAGAACAAAAGATAATTCTAAAATCTCTTAGTGGACCTATTCATTTTGAAATATATATATATATATATATATAAACACACACACACACACACACACACACACACACACACACACACACACACACACACACATATATATATATATATATATATATATATACATATATATATTGATAGTATCCGAGAATCACTAAAAGGAAATCCTTTTCTGTTTGGAACTCCTTCATAACTTTATAACTTACGACCCAAATAATGATAAATTGTTCTTTGTTATTGTTATACTTGAAGAATTGTTTCTTTTTGTTTTGTTTTTTACTGCAAATTCCTTTATTTATCTTTGAAAATTCATATATGGACATGATACTATTGTAACCTTTTTTTAACAGACTTTTTTTACTGCAAATTCCTTTATTTATCTTTGAAAATTCATATATGGACATGATACTATTGTAACCTTATTTTAACAGACTTTATTGTAACTTTATTGTAACAGACTTTATTGTAACCTTATTGTAACAGACTATTGTAACTTTATTGTAACAGACTTTACTGAAACTTTATTGTAACAGGCTTTATTGTAACTTTATTATAATGGACTTTATTGTAACCTTATTGTAACAGATTTTATTGTAACCTTATTGTAACAGACTTTATTGTAACCTTATTGTAACAGGCTTTATTGTAACTTTATTATAATGGACTTTATTGTAACCTTATTGTAACATATTTTATTGTAAATTTATTGTAACAGACTTTATTGTAACCTTATTGTAACAGACTATTGTAACTTTATTGTAACAGACTTGTAACTTTATTGTAACATACTTTATTGTAACTTTATTGTAACAGACTTTACTGAAACTTTATTGTAACAGACTTTATTGTTACCTTATTGTAACAGGCTTTCTTGTAACTTTATTATAACAGATTTTATAATTGCCATTATATTTGTGGGGGTTATTTATTGTAAACTTATTGTAACAGATTCTATTGTAACCTTATTTAAACAGACTTTATTGTAACTTTATTGTAACAGACTTTATTGTAACAGATTTTATAATTGCCATTATATTTGTGGGGGTTATGAATAGTTTGATCTTTTTCTACGCACAGAAGAAAGAAAGATGGCAATACCTCATAAATTTTAACTTTATTACTGGGTTCAAAAACAATTCCATGAGTGAGGAAATTCTTCTGGAATCCAAATAAAATGGTTGTGTCTCCTAGACAAAGTGTTAAAAATATACTAGTTGTTTTTGGGTTGATATGTCCAAATTTGGTGTTTTAGTAGATGATGATAAGTTCATTTGATGGTTTTGATATAGGCTGCTGTTAGCAGAGAGAGCTGTTACTGGTGAAAGAGTGAACCAGCATGCCACTAAGTGGACTCATAATTTTTCCCACCAGCAGCAGCAGGAGAAAAATAGGTCTTTCCAATCCATTCACTCACTGGTGAATGAGGCTGAGTTTCTTTCTCATGCCCTTAAGTTTGTTAGTCTGTTCCAGGCATGTGCAGTTCCAACTTCCTGTCAGGGGCCTCTTGGAACTGCCACACTTTTTTACTTACTTTTGTTTTATTTATTTTCTTCAGTCCCACATATTCTTTTTTTAAGCTATCTTTATATCCTGTACAAAAATGGAAATATCAACAAAGATCTTGAAAAAATTGACATGCTAAAATAAGATGCTTCTAGTTTGCAAAGAAATACAGGGTGTAAAAGAATGATCTCTCAGTTTTGGAATGCAAATAAAAAATCCAATTTATATCCTATTCGCACTTTAATTTTACGATAAGAAAGAACAATATTTGCCATTTCCAGGAGTCACCCTCTGAAGTTCTGAAACACTTGCTTAGTCATTGTCTCTGGTACTGCTGCAATTCCATAAGGAATAAAATCTTTTAATTCATTAGTAGTGACTTTTAAAGACTGTTTAAATACTTGAACCTTCAGATATCCCCATTAGAAATAAGCACATGGAGATAGATTTGGTGAGAGACCTGGCCACAATATAACACTACATAGTGAGATTCATTACTCTGGAAAACATATGATATTTACCAATCTGGGCAATGATGGTAAATGAAATGCTGCTATTTAAAGAAATACCTTCTCCCTGATCTGCTATTTAAAGAAATACCTTCTCCCTGATCACTACTCCAAGTGCCTGTATGACAACAATTTTAAATCCTAGAGATTATTCTTCTAAACAGTGTACTAGAAGCATCTTATTTTAGCATGACAAATTTTTTCAAGATCTTTGTTGGTATTTCCATTTCTGTACAGGATATAAAGATGGCTTAGAAAAAGAATATGTGGGATTGAAGAAAGTAAATAAAGTAAATGTAAGTTGAAAAAATGCAGGAGCTTCCACAAGCGCCAGATGGGAAGTTGGAACTGCACATGCCTAAAACAAACTTAAGGGCCTGAGAAAGAAACTTTTTCAGTAGTGACCATTGCACTGGAAAGACTGATTTTCTCTTGCTGCTGCTAGTGGGAAAACCAAGTGTCCTCTTAGTGGAACACTGGTTCACTCTTCCACCAGTAGCAGCTGTCTCTGCTAACAGCAGCCTATATCAAAGGAACCAAATGGACTTATCACTCACTACTAAAAACACCAAATTTGGACATATCAACTTAAAAAATGATTAGTGCCTTTCAACACCTTATTTGAGAGAAATGATTGCTTTCAAATAGTCCAGGAAGTCATTCCTCACTACAGAGTAGCCATGCAAAAACCCAAACAAAATAAAGTTAAAATTCAAAAAACATCCCTTATCTTCGTGTCCTTCTTTTCTTCATTTGCAGCCTTCACAGACAAGAGGACACCAGCAAATTAAAATGGGGTAAGAAGGAACCAACGGAGTCAGATATCCAAAATCAAAACCCAAACCAAACAAATAACCCAACAAAATTTAATTTGCCCTGTATATTCTTTAACATGATGTGAAAATATGACTGTCTCAAAAAGTTGTAGGATTACTTCCCTTGTTTTCCAAAGGAATTCTTTTTATGACTGATAGATGGCAACCCTATAGCAACAGAGCCTACTATAAAAGATTTCAGCTTTTTTCATTACAAATGACCTTGGATCAAAGACCTGTTCTTGGTCCTATGAAAGATGTTCATACCAATAGACCCTGCAGTAAATTGAACAAAAAGCACATAAAGTGTGCCGTGACCTGCCGATAAACATAAACGGATCAAGTTACACGCCCGCTGTAGGACAATTATATCCGGGTACGGCCGGAACTGACTAAGCCCTTTTTCTTTCTAACGACCGTGACATCTTGTGACAGCTAAAAGAAAAGGATGAATTAAAATTAACAATATTTACAAAGCACTTCAGCCAAAAGTAACGTGATAAAACTGGAACTAATAGTCATCGCCAGCTTATAGTAGGTAAAAAAATACTTAATGGCTACACTCATTTTTTATCAAAGAATTTTATATTCACGCGGCTGGAGCTGTGTGTCACAGCACCTTCGTAATATCAACAAGCCCTTTTTCAACGCTCGTCGGCATGCTCTTGGCGTTTCTTTGTGTCCTGTGGTGGGGCGCTCTCGACCGGCTGTGATTGCGTGCTGCACAGTCTGTTCGGGTGTGTTCCACCACTGGATACATCACCTCTGGCCTCAGGGGGCCATCCCCCCAGGCTTTAACCCTTTTCGGAGGGGTTGGGTTTATCGCCCGGCGCCTGAGGCTCCCAGAAAAGGGGAATGCCGATGGGGTCCGAGGCATTTTTGGAACTGCCTGTCGCGTTGGGCTTCGGCCCTGCGACAGGACCCACCTTAAAAACGGCCTTGTGCCATATTCGTACGCTGGTGGGGCGTAGGATAAATAACGGCACGCTCCTGGCAAAGCTCATTTAAGGAGGCATCCTGCATTTTGTGCGGTCGCATTCACCTTACCTTCCGGCGTTGGTCCCACTTCTCGTGGTAGATCTGCCTTTCTTCCACCTACATAGGTATGCACAAAGGTCCTTTTTAGGACCATAAGAGGTCTCTGTCTGTGGGTCAGAGCATCTCTGGCGGTCAGTAATGACCAGTCGAAATAGACAGCCTGGAGGCAAACACGAAGACGGATTCTAGGACCAGCCGGTCTTAACCCTCGCTCGGTTCCGATAGTCCGATAAGCTGTGCAGCGCTAATGGCACGGTCCAGCCTTTAGCTACCGCTTCGATATCTGCACAGCGCTAAGATAACGCCCATCTTAGCCTTGGCCTCCTGGCCTGTCCGCTCGTCCGCACGGCTTTGGCGCAACCAAGCCATAGTTATCGTCTGCACGGCTTTGGCGCGACCCAGCCATAGCCAACGTCCGCACAGCTTTGGCTTGACCCAGCCATAGCCATCGTCTGCACGGCGTTGACACGGCAAAGCATTCGCTCCCGTCCGATACGTCCACACGGCTAGGGGGCATGACAAAGCCCTAGCCTTTCCTTGACTCGTTCGCTCGATCTTGCCCATACTAAGGCCCGGCAAACCTTAAAATCGGTCTTAGACCTTTGACTTGGTCCATAACACTAAGACACGTCTCAGTCTTAGTCACTAGCTCGCCCGACACTACATGACCAAGCTGCCATAACCGAACTCGACCTCGACGCTCTTGCAAGGTACAACGTAGTCCACGTAACGACTCGCTATTACGGACTGTTCTACCACTGCAACACCTGGCTCACATACGACCCACCGTACGAGCCAGCAACCAGATCGACACACCCTTGGTTAACACAACATACCGTCATAACCGGGAATATCGATCTACCAACCTCGACCGACCTCAGCTGCCCGCGACGACTATCCAACGGTATCCAACGACCCGACTGAATCTCAGCTTACCAGCATCAAACATCCAGCTGTATCTCCACGACTCGACCTACGCCAGCTACCCTCGTCGAACGTCCAGCTGCGAACATCTACAACACGACTATACCAGCTAACGACGTAACCCATCCTTGCTGAAGACTACATACAACCGCCACGGACATTTACATACACGCTTGTAAATACGACAAATAAATTGTCTCTTGTTATAATTGTTATCTCGCCTTTTGTCCCTTCATTGTGTTTTGGCTGTTCTCATTCACACGTTTAACCGTATAACTCATTTGCGGGGTCGACGTGCTTATCGGCTCCGCAACAAGTGTTCTAACCTATCTGCTTACATGTAGGCAAGTTTATTAATTCCACACAACCAAAAACTAAAATAACTCTCCTAAAATATGTTAGTCTCTAACAAGTTTTCATGCTTTTAAGAAATGTGCCATAAAGGCCTTTTCTTCACACACACCTTCATTTATTCTTTTTGTATCTTATTTCATTATATCTGCTCAAGCCACATCTTTGTAGCATAGCATGGAAGCATTGGCCTGATAGAAAACAAATAAAACAGAATTAGTTGTTTAAATTTTCTGAGATGAAGCTAGATGATTTTTATCAGTAAGAGTTTTCAGACAATTGCCTTCGTCTTTATTGTTTTTTTCTTCACAATATTTCAACTGCTGTATCTTCTGGCCTTCCTGAGTTGTCCTCTGTTTATCTTGGCATAGAAATGATTCAACCTGGGAAATCATTTTTATAGTTTGACTGTTGATCAAACAAGGCATTCAAGAACTGTGAAGATCTTTCGCAAATAATAACATCATTGTTTTTCATGCTTATCCAAGAAGCGTTACAAGAAGTTTTATGAAATGATTTTTATCAGTAAGAGTTTTTGGACTATTGTCTTCATCTTTATTGTTATTTTTTAAAAATCTAACCTTTTTAATTATCGGTTCCCATATTGTATTCATCTCTATACTTGGTCTACTCAGTAGGTCATTGCAGCCCACCATATGTACCGATTCCTTAAGGCGTCTAATCCTCCAATGTTCAGCTCAACCAATTATTTCAACTTCATCCCATAAGGGCAAATAGCTTCCCTTTTCCTTCCATATATGGTCCGCCATACCCAACTTTTCAATCTCACCTTGTACTACTGCCTTCCGATGTTCTTCTAGCCTTACTTTTAGTGGGCAACCTGTCTTGCCTTTGTATATTTTACCACAACTGCAAGGGATGGAGTAAACACAGTTCTTGATATTGTTGAATTCTCTTGGTGGTTTGACTTGGAAGAAATATTTCCAGAGAGTTGAACCACTTGTGAATATTGTCCTGATGTCATGTGGACTGTATATCTTTTGGATCCTTTCGGCTAGTCCTTTGACATAGGGCAGACATACTGTGGTGAATTTATGGCTATTGTCCTTTATCCAGGCTTTTTGGAGCCGATGTTATGCACTCTGGGTAGTTGTTACAATGGAGTTTATGTCTCAGACTAATCATTTCTTCTCGATATGCATCATTATCATTACTAATGTTTTTTGCTTGATGTTGTAAGCAATGGACTATTCCTTTCTTTACCGTATAAGGGTGATGGGAGTTGAAATTGAGGTACTGTCCAGTGAAGGTGGGCTTACGATACACAGATGAACTGAATCCTTGCTCTGTACATGTTACTAATACATCGAGGAAGGGTAATTTGTTAGCTCTTTCTCCATAGTGAACTGTATAGATGGTTGGATTGAGTTAACGTGATCAAGTAATGTCTGAACATCTTCCTGATGAAGCCAGATAATGAATGTGTCATCTATGTATCTAAGCCAGGTAGATGGCTTTAGTGATGTAGATCTTAATGCTATTTGTTTGAAGTATTCCATGTATATGTAATCCAATAATGGTGACAATGGCAAACCCATAGCCAGCCCTTCTTCTTGTCGGAATATATTAAGATGGTGCAGTTGTCTCATTAAATATCAAGCCAAAGAAATACCTCAGTAGCAATATCTCATCTACTGAAAGCAATGTCAACACATGCACAGGTAAAGCATAGATTTCTATTGACAGTGTAATGACTTTCTGGAAATCTGATCTCTGATAAAATAAAGTGGGAATTCTTTCAAGTTGTAGTAGTGTCAGCATTGTTATGGTTACAACACTTTATGAAAATTCTTAGAGAAAAAACTAAATGAGAACTACACAAAGATGTAGTGTGCTGTTTTGAATGAGTCTTAGAAAGAACAGTCTGTAAAACAGCTGCTGTACGGCCACTTACCTCCAATCTCACAAAAAAATCAAGGAAGATGATGAAGACATGTTGGACAAACTCATAAGCAAGGCAATATTCTTCAATATACTCCTACACGCCTTTCTGATATTAAAGCCTTCTTCAAAATAAACAATTATTATGTTTCCCTTTACAAATTGGTATTTCCAATATTGAGCACATCATACTTATAGTAAAGCCTTCTGCAAATGGTATCCTTGATATTGAATGCATACTTCTAATAGCAAAGCCTTTTACATAATAGTTAAATTTAGATCCTAGATTTTGATGATGTAATTTCTTTTTTCATCTAAATGCAGTTTCTGACAAATCAGAATATTTTTATGTTGAATATATAGGACCTACACCTTCTAAATCAATCAATCTCAAAATCAGTTAAAAAATAAAAAGATTCATAATAAAATAAGTAAAGTAAATAAAGTTGGCAACCATAGTCGAGGGTGACCCAAAGGCTCCCTTTTCAATAGCTACTACACTGAGGTGTTAGGAAGGGCGCTCCTTCATTTCCTGAATTGCTCCACTTTACCCTTGATCCTTTCCTTATAGTGCTGAATGCTAAGCAAGGTGGAATCATATACCATTTTTTGAGTCTTTGGTATGACTTGAGCTGAGATTGAATCTGGTCTTCTGGACCATTGGCAAACACTCTACTCATAAGGCCAAACAAATCAATAAATCATAAAATCAACAATAAATTTTGAATATGGCACTTATCTGTTATATCTGGGCACAAAACAAAAATGAATTGTTATGAGATGATTTTTGAATATTCATATGACTATTGATAATAGGGACAGTGTTGAAAGCAGGTCACATGACAACTAAATTGATTAAAGAGTCAATACCTATCCACCAGTTCTTTCTTTGTTTTAGAATCAATTCAATTGCTGGACATAAGTACAAGGAGAATCAAGTCAAAAGTGATGCAATGTCATTAGAGATGGGTGATGACTAGCACCACATTGTCTCTTTCAATGCACCTTTTCACCAATATCTAACTAAATAGGTCTACATAAAGTTACAATTGTTACTATGTAAAACACTCATACATACATATACATTTGGAGGTGCTTGTTGTGTAATGGTTATCATTGTTGGAAATGAACATGGCAATCTGAGTTCAAATCCTAAAAGAGGTTGTTTGTATTTCACATGATGCTAATACCTTTGGGAAAAATATGAATCCCACTATTCTCCTTCCAGGTATGGGTAAATAGTAGGGCAGACTAGGCTCTTTAACCTTGGTATGGCAACCAGTCTAGGAGAAGAAAAACTCTGAATTCAAACCTGTTTAACTCTACTTAAAAACTGACTTTGTGTGGAGGGGTTAGTAAATACATACATACATACATATATATTTTTATTGTCCAATAACCACATAAATATTATTGGATCATTTTTACATTCTTCAGACTGAAGTTCTACCAATGATCAAACACATAAATAGCTTGTTCCTATACTTTCTTCATTCATATTCATTGTAAGGTATATGAATACACACACACACACACATATATATATATATATATATATATATATATATATATATATATATGTTATCGGAAAACATATTATACAATTATATGAATTTTTATTACAGTGCTCGTATTATTATTCCTTCTGTAGCATGCAAGGCAGCCATATTTGAGTTATCAGAGGTTCTTTTTAAGAGTTCCATTAAAGGGGGATAACCTAGAATTTATCATAACACCTAGTATGAATGGATGAAACTAAATAAAGCTCACAAAGTAAGCATGGTAGCAAGAGAATAATGCTATGGAAATGTTTTGCCAAGAAAACTGTTAAAGTACAGCACATCAAAAGCTGTCTTTAGGGCATCACAAGACATTTTAAAATGACAATGACCTGATTTGTTTGTTTGGATTTTATGGCATATCAACCTTTGTAAGTTATTTAATGCCAAATACATTTTTTATACAAATAAACAGTTCTATTTCAAACAATTCAGTTCAGCTTAAGTACACAGTTTAATTGCTAAAGATATTTTTATTTCTATTTGACCCATATCAGATGCTACTACTCTGGGCCAGAGTGGACCAGAGAGCAATAGCAATGAAGGGGTACTCTGCATTCTCCCAAAGCTCCATTGCTGGAATCTCCCCATCAGATTTTTTAGTGTCATATCTAGGACACTTGTTGGGGGAGGTCTTACCCCTCTGCAGAGATGCAGTCAGTGTATGTATTCTATTGCCCCAACTGATTGGGCAAGAAAAATTAAGGTATTAGTGTATCCCACACATGAACCTCATTGAAAGTTTATGGGCTTATTTGAAGAAGAAAGCAAGAGACAGAAATCTTTTTGGAGGAACTGGAAGCTATTGTTATGGATGTGTTGTAGAGTTAGAGTTTAACTTTGTAATATGGGAAAGAACTGTTGTAGGGGTAGTCTTGTGTTTGTCAGCATATATGCCTCTGAATTTGTATTGGGAAGTAGCGAACAATAATTTTAAGTAAAATGAAAAGTCAATAACAGTAAATAAAACAACAAAAGCAATAAACAAGAAGTTTAAGTGCAACCAAAAATTGTCTTTCAGATATATTATCATTATTATAGGCAATAAAAATGTGATAAGCTTGTTAAGACAGAATACCTTTTCTAATGCCTCTTTTTCGGCTACTACTTACTTCTTCTCTTGAGCATTTATCACCAGCACCTCTTTCAAAATCTCCCAAGACAAAAAAAAAGTCGGTAGGTGAAAAAAGCTATATATATTCTCTTCCCTCACCAGATAAGATGGGGGGATGAGTCAGTGTATGTTGTTCTTAGCTAGCTGGATTGCATGTCACATGATTTTTAGGTGCCAATGATCTTTGGTTTCTCCACATGTTGACTCTAAAAGGTTTTTTAATCGGGAGTTAGTGTTGGTTAAATCCGTCCAATAAAAATTTATACATATGTATCTACTATCAATGAACCATTACAGACAAATGGAGAAAATACCAGTCAGTATGTGTTATGATCAAAGGAACTATTAAAAATGAATAAAGGCAAATAATTGAGAATAGAAGTTGTATAACTGATTATTGAGGTAAAAGGGCCAATAATTTTATTGTATGTGAAATGTTTAATGTTTTTTGGCATTATCGTTTGGCATTAAAATAAAACTTTGTTGAAGGCATAACTGCTTTCAAATCCATTATTTCATCATGAAAAAATGCACAGGAGATTTCCACAAAATTTTGAAATATTACAGCTTTATTTATAATAAGAAGAACAAAGGAAATTATTTTTATACCAACTATCTCTCTCTCTCTTTCTCTCTTCATACATACACACACACATATATATATATATATATATATATACCAACGTCTCCGCTTGGAGAGGATATTACACAAGGTCAATTTTTAAGCGGAGTTTTAACAGGTTTAAATTCAGTTTTCCTTCTCCTAGACTAGTTGCCTCACCAAGGCTGAAGAACCCAGTCTGTCCTACTATTTACCCATAGCTGGAGGGAGAATAATTGGATTCATACCTTTCCCTAGGGTATTAGTACTATGTGAAATGCAATCAATCATGTCCAGGATTTGAACTCATATCGCCATTTTCATTTCCTACGACGATAACCATTACACCACGGGCACCTCCTTATATATATATATATATATATATGTGTGTGTGTGTGTGTGTGTGTGTGTGTGTGTGTGTGAGTGTGTATACATGTTTATGTGTGTATATGTGTGTGCATGGAATCATGAAAATCAATATAAGACTATCTATCTATCTATCGAGCGATCTATCTTCTTCAAGCAGGATGTGACAAAAGGTTGATTTTTAGTCGAGTAAAGAGGGCTTCTTCTTCTTCTTCTTCTTCTTCTTCTTCTTCTTCTTAAATTGTTACATGATAGTCAATTTGTGTAAATCATTCTGTGAATGTGTGTCTATGTAAGTGTATGAGTGTGTGTGAACAATGTGTATAAGTATATTGTATAAATAAAGTCCAACAAAGATATATACTAGAATTATTTGCTTAGAAACTGCACTTACATATGTTTGCCAATCAGCAAATTACAATTTTTGTATTGATTTTATCAGCTTGGGTGGATAATGAATTATCTCCCTTGCAAGTGTAAAATATTAATAACAAGGGGATTTGCATTTTATGAGGCCTGTTTCATTCAATGACATTTTATAATTTCTCAATGACTTAAAAAAATCTTACTTTATCGAATGTAAATATAAGTAATAATTTAAATTATGTATGCTTATGTCTGTCTATAACAAAAACCATGTTACCACCGATGTTACAATTCCTTTTATTTATTTATGATATGTTCTCAATGATGAATAAATAATTATTATTTAATATCAATTTGCATCTTAATAATTTACAATGTCTCCATTAAAGTCTAAGTGAATTAGATTTGCTTCAAAATAGGCCATGATATTTATCCAACTTTCCACCAAATCAGATTTGACATAAGGTCATTTTATAGAAGGTAGCTATGCCTAAATTGAGACTTGTGTATGGCAGTCACAAAAATGCTTGATGCCATCAACATTCCCAATTTTGCGGGGCCTCAGGCATGAAGTGATAAACTTAGCCTTGCCAAGCAGGTGTTGCCTTCGGGAAAAGCCTCCTGGGACTAGGTTATCAGCATAATAACACCCATCAGATGCAAATACTAGGGGACCCCAGGAAAATCAGTGGGGATAATTATGTTGATATTTATCCAACTTCCCCCTTATATTTAAATTCATCTCTGCCTTATTGAGGGGATTTAAGGAAGGAGGTGGTCGGGTACAAATTTTCACTTGTGCCCTGCTGGACAATGCTTTTCATAAGCTCATTAGGTGCAATGTGAACTATGCTAGCCTTTGCTAGGTCTCCCAACATGTATGCCAGGTGACCTTACTGGTCATAGATTCACTTGACCCAATGGTTTAGTGCTATGCTTGTCAATGATTCTTCACCCACCCTATGATGACCTGGTGGGAGCTGGGGGCCATTTATTATTGACTTTGAAGCTTCAATTTGCATGAATGCTAGACAGCTTGGTTAAAAACCAGGAAAATTCAGAAGACCATGTTATTAATGCATTTAAAATCCTGCAGTTAAGAAATAAAGATTTAAATAGTATACAGTGTGGATGATTAGCATAATGGTTTTAATTAAAAAAAAAGCCAGGTTTGATAAATAATTTCTTGGTTTTATTCTTATTTACCAACCCCTCCACTCGGGCAGGATATGACACAAGGTCAATTTTTAGGTGGAGTTTAACAGGTTTGAATTCAGAGTTTTCCTTCTTGTAGACTAGTTGCCTCACCAAGGCTGAAGAACCTAGTCTGCCCTACTATTTACCCATAGCTGGAGGGAGAATAATTGGATTCATATCTTTCCCAAGGATATTAGTGCTATGTGAAATGCAATCAGTCTCGTCCAGGATTTGAACCCGTATCACTGTGTCTATTTCCTACGATGATAACCATTTCACCACGGGCACCTCCATTTCTTGGTTTTATTGATTTCTAATATTGTTTTATTCTCAAATGTATAAAAATAATCCTATGAATAATCTTATATAGAAATCATTAACACTTAAATACTTGTGCCTGAAGTGTACATATTTGATCTTTTTATTAAGTTAGTTATTTTAGTATGAAAGTTTGAGATTAGATGCTGTTCATATTTAAGTTTTTTATGAGTATTATTATCCATTATTTACTCATTATTTGACATGAATATTTAATCATTATTTGATAAGAATACTAATAATAATTACCCATAATGATAATGTGAGTTTAATCCTAATATAATGACGACAAGTCCTCAATTTTTGGGGGTGTCCTCGTGGTGTTGGGAAAGGTATGAACCCCCTTATCCTCCTAGCTATGGGTTAAATAGTACCACTTCTGTTGGGGGTGTCCTCGTGGTATAATGGTTAAAGTGATGGACTGCGGAATCGTAGTAAGCGAGTTCGTACTCCAGTCATGCTATTACGTTCACTTTCGGGTAAATACCCTTGGGAAAGGTATGAACCTCCTTATCCTCCCAGTTATGGGTTAAATAGTACCATTACTGTTGGGGGTGTCCTTGTGGTGTAATGGTTAAAGTGATGGACTGCAGAATCGTAGTAAGCGAGTTTGTACTCCAGTCACGCTATTACTTTCACTTTCGGGCAAATACCCTTGGAAAAGGTATGAACCCCCTTATCCTTCCAGCTATGGGTTAAATAGCACCACTACTGTTCTTCTAGGAGAATGGCTTTGGCACTAAATAACCTGCAAAGGTTGATATGCCGTTAAACAAAGAAACCATGGGGGTCTCCTCGTGGTGTAATGTTAAAGTGATGGACTGCGGAATCGTAGTAAGCGTATTCATACTCCAGTCGCGCTATTACGTTCACTTTCAGGCAAATACACTTGGGAAAGGTATGAACCCCCTAAACCTCCCAGCTATGGGTTAAATAGCATTTAGCCTCGAGTTTTTGGTGTTATGCGGGGAAAATATTTGTTTGCATTTAGCAAGGAAGATGGTGTAACGTATGTGTGTGTGTTTAGTTACTTCCTCGCTGAGTTGTGAGAAATAAAAGGAGGATGATGAAGTAAGATTGTGATAGTCAAAATGTGTTTTTAAGAATAGTTTTTATTTGCAGCATGGAAAATGTAGTTTGCGTTTGTGCTGCAGGACTCATGGAAAGGTTGTGAGTAAAGAGACGGTAAGGAGATATGATAGAGATGAGAGAAGCAGTGCGTATCGTCGGACGTGCGAGGGATTGTGTTCGCCGTAGTTTAGCGAAAGCCATATTGCCGTTGGAGGAAATGAACTTTGGAGTCACCATGAGTTTTATGCGTCTGGTGGAGAGGCGTGTGTTGTCTCCATTAAAGTGGCCCAGAGGTGAATTGAGAGCTTAATTGTGCGTTGCATCGACATTGCCAATTTTGGGAGTGACATAAAGTTGTTCCTGTGCGTGGCATGTAGAATGTATCTAATTTATTTAATATGGGGGCCAGATGAAAAAGCCAGCATAAAAATATTGTGTCTCTCTCCTTATGTTGAAGAACCTTTAAACTCAAAGGTAATAAAAGGTTCGTACCTGAACTGAGAAGTTGCTACGTGTTTTTGGTATTTCGAGATTCCTATGTTCTAAGTTTTCTATATGTGGTTATGAACATTTGAGGTACATTTCACACATAGCCATATCTGGCTATGGTACATTAGGAAATGAACACATTATACTGAGTTCAAATCCTGGATGAGTCCATTTGCATTCCACATTGTGCTAATGCCCTTGGGAAAGGAATGAATCCAATTATTCTTCTTCCAGTTATGGATAAATAATAGGTTAGACTAGGCTTTTTAACATTGGCTCTGCAATCAGTGTATGAGAAGGAAAACCCTGAATTCAAACCTACAAAACTTGGCTGAAAAATTAACCTTGTGTTGCATCCTGCCTATGCAGTGGGGTTGGTAAATATAGGGTGCAATGGGTATATTGTTTCTATTTTTAATCATTCATTAATATGACCTTTATTTGTTTTAAGTTTCATCTATTGCACAATAAACTAAAGTTTGTTGAGCATTGTCTATAAGGTAAGTAGTACCATGACACAATTCACTCCTCCAGAAATTTGGAAACAGCGTGCTGTACTGTTGGCATTCATGCTGGAAGCTCCAATACAAAGATTTCAAAATGTTTGAGTGTCAATCTTAGGACAGATTCATATTCATATTGATGAAAACCAAACACCCAATCCACATGATGGTATTCAGGATAGACACAAGTGATGATGATGTTACACTTCCATTCATCTTCCTACATAACCTCACACTAAACTCAAAAGCCAATATCATGTGCTTGGAGGAGGTAGTGCTGCTCTGAATTGAAAGAGTGGATTTTGGAAGACATTATGTCTGGCAATAAGACTCTTTGCCATGCCACATAAGCAGGAGAACCTAGTGATGGCTGAGAGAAAATATCAGTGACCTCATCACTCCTAACACCTGGATGCCTAACTCCCCAGATTGCAAGTGCCATGATCTTTATATGTAGAGAGCAGTTGAGCAAGAGATCCACAAAACTCCATGAAATTTCAAAGATGAACTTAAATCAAGGATAATGGCAAAATTTACCACCTTAAACAAGGAGACCATCAGAAAGGCTTGTAAGATTTCCGAGTTGTCTAGAGGCCGTAATTGAAGCCAATAGTGATTTCTTTGAATAAATTTAATTTATAGTATTTCAAGATAAATTCATGTAATTTTGGTGAATAAATCTGATAAAGTGAGATATCAGAGTTATTTTCATATTTGTATAATTTAGATGACAATTTACTCTGTATATATATATATTTATATATATAACAAAAAATTATAAGTCTACTTATTCTTGGGTGATATATATATATATATATATATATATATATATATATTGTCATCCACAGATAGACTGTTTCGTTGAATCACAACTCTTCAGTGTGGCTAGACATGTAGGATGTTTGAAGCTGGGATTAAAACCCGCCCAGCTTTATGTTAGACAGTATCATACTGCTCAGCCAATAAGTGTACCACGTCAGTTCGGGAATTATTAGGTATTAAATAGTAGTGTTCGTTTGTTTACATTTTATACCTTACTGGATACCAGAGTGCTCAATTCATTCAAAGAGCTTTGCATTATGTGAGCGGCAGCTGTAAATTCCTTCACCTGAGTGCTCAACTCCCATGGGTGAGCGTATATATTGTCATCCACAGACAGACTGTTTCGTTGTATCATAACTCTTCAGTGCGGCTAGACACATAGGACGTTTGAAGCTGGGATTAAAACCCGCCCAACTTTACATTAGACTTAGTATCATACCGCTCAGTCAACAAACATACCACATCAGCTCGGGAATTATTAGGTATTAAATAGTAGCATTCGATTGTTTACATTTTATACCTTACTGGATACCAGAGTGCTCAATTCATTCAAAGAGCTTTGCATTATATGTATATCATGCATATGTCATTCCCACCAAGTGATAACAAACCAACAAAGGCTGGTGCTATTATAAAGTACTTCTGGGACAATTGGGGTGAGTGATGATAATGGTTCAGTCAGGAAACATGCCTGAACCCAGACATCATCTGCTGAATGCTTTGCTAGAGGCAACACAGCAATGATTGTATAAATTTATTGTTAAGAAAAACTTCCAAGAAAGATTGGATGCCACGAGTAACTGTAAGGAAAGACCTCCACATGGTATATTGAGGGCTGGTAGCCCAAATCACATTGATCATATCATAGAGAATTGTGATATGATACATCCTGGTTATTCTACAACACTACAAATCAAACAAACTATGTCATGAAATAAGAAAGTACTCTCAAGATGACCTCAAAAGAGGGTAGAATAAGAACATTAACCTGCTTGAATCTAGTTACAAATTTGGATAATCAAAAGACATAAAATGCTGCTGTGGATGCAGTTTTGCAAGTATCAAAGGAATGCAAATCCATTACACAAATATTGGATGTCTAAATCAACAACATTGGCATGATGGTTAGAGTGTTTGCCAATGGCCTGGGAGACCTGGGTCCAATCCAAAGACTCAAAAAATGGTACTTGATGCTGCCTTACTTAACACTCAGTATTATAAGGTACGGATCAAGAGTAAAATGGAGCAATCCAGGGAAAGGAGTAGTGCCCTCCCCTTCACCTTGATGTAGTAGCTATCAAAAAAGGAGCCTTCAGGTCAGCATCAACTATGGTCGCCAACTTTACTTTTTAAGTCAACAACAGCATAAATCTCAATCTGAGACAAATAAATTGATTAAAGGGAAATCAGTGTCAAGAGAACTACTATAGTATACAAAGTCTCTTTGTCAACCCAATATATTTAATGTGAAAGAGAATGTAACTCAAGGCAAAAATTGTTATTGTTTTATCATTGCATGTTTCATGTTATAACTGATTAGAAGTATCAACTCACAGTTCCAACTGAAATAAAGTTAACTGCCAAGCATCCAGATATCATCATTTGGTCGATTAATTCAAGGAGAGTTTTCAGTGTAAGTTGGAAAAATATGAAGATCTGTGAGAACAATGTGTCAGAAATGACTGGATAACTAATATAATTCCTATGAATGTTAAATGCCAAAGTTTCTTTACCAACTTAACCTCTGCATTCCAGACTAATTTTGTACTTTCACCATCAGACAAGAACAAATATATATATATATATATATATATATATATATATATATATATATATATATATATATATAAAGATCTAGAATAAGGCTTTAACTGCATCAGAATGGACATGGAATTTCCACTAAGTGACAATAAACCAACAAAGCTTGGTGGTTTTGTAGCTACCCCATCTATGATACCCAAAATATCCATTTTAGAAAAAACCCTGAGTCACCCGTGACGTCAGACAACAAAACATTGTACATACTTCATGAATGAACTTCTGTTATGAACAATTGAACTATTTTCCAAAGGAGTTAATTCTGCTAGCCTTTCGGAGACAAAATTATTACCACAGGATGAAATATATTATATTTAAAAGTTCCTCTTCAAAGTATAATGAAGTATCTCATTATCACTTATATCTTATAAGGGAACTTCCTGTATACTGAAATACTTCCCTCAACCAGTGGAGTGGCAATGGCTAATGCTATATAAACACACAGGCAGCAACCAAAGAGTTAATGAACCAGCCTGGCTTCGGCCTGGCTCAGTGTTCAAAGTCAAGGACAGATTCAAAGCTGAAAGGCTTCTGGCTTCAGCTGGGCCACCTACAGGTGGGCGATGATGACCAGCATAATAGCCAAGCAGGGTTCGGGTCTCAGCTCGAGTCTGACCTTCCTCTCCCTCAACTCCTACTATAATTGACCTTCAGGTCATTGACCTTGAGTCAAGTCCTGTCTGGTGGGAGGCAGAGACAAACAAAGTTAATGAGGCTGCTGGGCTTAACCTGGAGGAGAGGAATCCGTCACTTCTCTCAGCAGCATAAGTACACCTGTCTCCTCATCACTGAACCAAGCTGGCGAACATAGGGTCTACGTCCTTACCAGCACCTAAAGCAAAAGACATGGAATCCAATCAACCACAGACATAGACCCAGCACAGCCAACCAGACCAATCACAGCTTTTTATTTTTCTCATTCAAACAGCTCTTCTCAGAGCAAATCTCAGAAAGTCTTACCAACCTCAACAGCTCTTCTAAGAGCTAATTTCAGAAAATCTTTTGAGATCACTCTTGGTCTCCTCACTGCACCTTCCAGCTATCAGCACCTGTAGACCAGCTCCTCATGAAACAATGAAACAGCAGCTAGCACCAACTGCAGACCAGCTCCAGCTTAAACCAGCAGCTGTTCCTGCACAACCAAGCTACAGCATTTGAAGCATCTAGTCCACAAGCAACTCACTGCTCAGACTAGCATAAACACATGAGGCCACATCAACACACCCTGGTTAAACCAAGGATTAAATAAACTGGGACATTGATCACACAGCATCTGCAGCATCTAGTCCATGAATGACTCACTGCAACAACACTTCAAGGCAACTTTGACACCCACCGGTTAAACCAAAGTACTGCACAACAGGGACATCAATCATCCAGCTTTTGCTACCAATGCATCTACTTCATTGACCGTCTCCAGCCACATCTAAAACCTGACCATACAGCAACACCTAATATCTGCACCAAGCAAAGAGACCATCCTCACCTTCTAGATGCGCTATTGCCACAAACTAATTGACAGCTGAGTCTAAGACTTTCTGCAACTAGACTTTCAACACTTAACGGAGACTACACCAACATGATAAAACAACTGTGATTTCTGCATCTATACACCTCTTGTGTAAGATTCACTCAATAAAATCTGAATTTAAACTTATCCACTTGCCTTTGTCTTTTGTTCAATCCTCTGTTAATCAAACAAGACACATATCACCTATTCGCGGGATTGACACATTCACATATACCAATCCCATGACAGTGGTATCATGAGTTACTGTTGGTGTAGTAGTAATGATTCTTTAGACCTGAAACTATTCCAGAACCTAGTTTCATTATCTGATGAAAGCTTTGCTGGTAGCAACACTGCTGTTGGCACAGCAGTTATTGTATATATATATATACATATATATAAACACACCTGCTCACACTAATGCACACACACTGTTTAAACCATAGATAATTGCAACCCAAATAATTTAAGAAATAAAATGTTCCTTGTCTTTGAAACCAAAGATACCCGGATATCATTTTCCAATGAGATATTATGCAATCAGAATGGATATTGTTAGATATTATTTACTAGCAAACTGTACAACATTAAAACTCTTCAACCAAAAATAGAGGGGGTGTCCCTGTGGTGTAATGGTTAAAGCGATGGTCTGCGAAATTGTAGCACGCGAGTTTGAACTCCAGTCGCGCTATTACGTTCACTTTCGGGCAAATACCCTTGGGAAAGGTATGAACCCCCTTATCCTCCCAGCTATGGGTTAAATAGCACCACTACTGTTCTTCTAGGAGAATGGCTTTGGCATTAAATAACCCACGAAGGTTGATATGCTATTAAACAAAGAAACCAAACCAAACCAAACCAACCAAAAATAGAATTAAAACCCATGTATAACTAAGAATAAAATTAAATAAATCTATATAAGAGGTGTATTTATTTTCGACTGCTACATATTCCTATTATTGGTTTAGAGAGTTTCAATGCTGAAGAGTTTGGTCATAAATAATACCTAATAATATATATAAGAGGGGTATTTATTTTGGACTGCTACTTATTCCTATTTTTGGTTTAGAGCATTTTTATGCTGTAGAGTTTGATAATAAATAACATCTAATAATGTATAGAAGAGGTGTACTTATTTTTGAACTGCTACATATTCCTATTATTGGTTTAGAGATTTTCAATGCTGTACAGTTTGGTAATAGATGATATCTAATAATATATATAAGAGGTGTACTTATTTTTGGACTGCTACATATCCCTATTTTTGGTTTAGAGAGTTTCAATTGTGTAGAATGTGGTCATAAATAATACCTAATAATATATATAAGAGGTGTACTTATTTTTGGACTACTACATATTCCTATTTTTGGTTTAAAGAGTTTCAATGCTGTAGAGTTTGGTAATAAATAATACCTAATAATATTCCTGGTCATGGTAATTCAATTTATAACTAATAATATTTGTTTTGACTTTATTATTTTTGCCTTGAAATGATAAAGTCTCAATCTTTTTTTTTTTGAGGGAAAACCCTTTATAAGAAAAATTGGTTAGGTGTACTTATTTACATCTAATACTATTTCTTACAGTTACACATGAAGTGCAATTCTACCAATGGAGATAGCAATGCACTTAACATTATTTGTAGTATAAGTGAATATGACCCACTGGTTGATTGCTAAAAAAAAACAAAAACAAAAACAAAAACAAAACTGATTCTGCAGGATGCAAATGTTGATTAGAGAAAGTGTAGAATTGACCTGTTTGTCTTCATCTTATCCAAGACACCCATGCTTGAACCTGTTATATGAACATCATTTCACATATAGTAGTGAGATTATTTGATTGTGGATAAATATCCCTTTGTTGGTTGATTTATAGCTCTATTTACTGTTTAGTTTTTACCTGTATTAAAAATTAATAAAAAATATTAGAACTCAAAATGTATACACTTTTTAAACCAATTTTAAGATTTTACATGTATCAGAGAATCTTTAAAAAAAAGTTATGTGCAATCAAACCATTAAGCTGTTGTAAAATATATATTATATTATTTGAGTTTTAATGATTATGTAATTAAGTAAGTAAATTGGCCAACTGTGGGAAAGGATGAACTGAAGGCTCCCTTTTCAATAGCTATTACACAAGGTGTACTGAAGGGTGTTACTCTTTTACCTGAATTGCTCCACACCCTTGATCTATATCTTATTATGCTGAGTATCAAGCAACGAGGCATCAAGTCCCATTTTTGAGTCTTTGGTATGACTCGATCTGGGATTGAACCCAAGTTTCCCAGGCCATTGGCAAACACACTAACAATTATATCAATCGGCAGGTGTAAATGTTAATATTGCAAAAACCCAAACAAAATAAGTCTATTGACTACATAACTAAATTTACTACTTTTCTAGTTGGATATTTAGACAAATATTGAATCTATTAACCAATTGGATTTTTTGCTACTAGAGTAATATATTTTTGGAACAAATTGTCTGATCATATCAAAAACAGAAATAAAGTAAAAGATTTTATGATAAAGTTGGATGATTTCAAAAATAATAGAGAGAAAAAAAAATGAATTAGGCATTTTTGAGATCTTTTAGATGAAATATTTAACAAGATTTTAACTGTATATCAATATTGCATATTCTGGACAAAATTTTTTTCTTTTAAAGGTTGATGTGAGAAGATGGTAAAAAGTTGAGATACCCAAGTAGGTATAATAAACAAATAATAAATCTGAGCTTAGATGAAGGACTACTTGTAACATCATTTTATGTAAACAAAAAAATTCTCTTGATACAGCAATGTTAAGAGAGGATCATCAAGCCCACTTGTGCCAGAGGAATTCTTGTTGACAGTCTCTGTAGGATTGAGAGCTTAAAAAGAAGATTAAAGAAAAAGGGAGCTTGACAGCAATTACTAGATAGATAAATATTAAAGTTACCTCCCTTATTATACTACAATTCTTTTTCTTTTTATCATCTGCCTGTCTGTATTTGTATGCCTGGCTGTTTCTTTCTTTTTTTCTCTTGCACACACACACACACACACACACACACACACACACACACACACACACACACACACACACACACACACATGCACAATATTATTTATGAACAAGTACATCCCTACCAATTTTTAAAATAAAAATTCAATTTTCTTTTAATCTGAAGATACCAGGATTATATTATTTCTAATGGAACATCATACAATCAAAATGGACATTATTCAGTATTATTTACTGTATAACCCTTAAATAAGTATACCCCTAACAATTTTTGATAAAAAAGTTTACTTTCTTCTAATTTAAGATACAGGGATTTTATTATTTCTAAAAGTAAAGTTGGCAACCATAGTCGCGTGTGACCAGAAGGCTCCCTTTTTTCAATAGTATAGGGGAGGGCACTACTCCTTTCCCTGGATTGCTCCACTTTACCTTTGATATGTACCTTATATTGCTGAATGTTAAGCAAGGAGGTATCAAGTACCATTTTCAAAGTCTTTGGTATGAACCCAGGTCTACCGGACCATTGGCAAACACTCTAAAATGGACATTTTTCAGTATTATTCATTATATAACCCTTAAATAAGTACACCCCTAACAATTTTTGATAAATGAATTAATTTTCTTCTAATCTAAGATACCAGGATTATATTATTTCTAGTGGAACATTATGAAATTATATAAATATTATTAATGATCCTCATCAAGTTGTGCAGCTTGCATGGATTTCCCTGACTCTATCTCTCCCTCCTCCTCTCTCCATTCTTATTATCCATCACTACTGGCAGGTCTTCCAAACTACATCCTGTGTCCATATAGAACTGATGTAGATAATTTATTGCTGGTTGGCCAACACTGGCACTTCCATGTGTAGGGATGCATAGAAGACTGCCCCTTATAAGTCTGTTCTGGCTTCTCTTGTTCATCTTACTCGAATAGTTTTTGAGATGGGATGTAAGTGGCCATACAGCTATTGTTTTATGGGATGTTGCTTCCAGGATTTGCTTAAAATTATTATCATTATGCAATATTAAATATCAGACTCTACAGTATTGAAAACCTTCTACTAGAAATAAAGGGTTTCAACACTTCTGTAGTTCAAAATACAAAGGCATAAATATATGTATCAATTGTATATACATATCTTCAGACTGCTATATATTCATATTTGATAAAACATTAGTATTTATAAAACAGATACAAACTGAATAATTACTGAAATTAGATGTTGTCTGCTTTTTGTATTTGTTGTACTAATCTTAATCTTTGGCTTATCATATTTACCCAACCCTTCCGCTTGGGCAGGATATGACAGAAGGTCAATTTTTAAGAGGAGTTTAACAGGTTTGAATTCAGAGTTTTCCTTCTCCTAGACTAGTTGCCTCACCAAGGCTGAAGAACCAAGTCTACCCGACTATTTACCCATAGAATAATTGAAGGAAGAAGGGAGAATAATTGGATTAATACCTTTCCCAAGGGTATTAGTGCCATGTGAAATGCAATCAGTCTCGTCCAGGATTTGAACTTGTGTTGCCATGTCCATTTCCTACGACGATAACCATTACACCATGGGCACTTCCCACTTAATCTTTGGTTTATATTTGTCTGAACTGAATACAAAGTTTTTTGTAAGATATTAGCAATTTAGTTTTATTACTGATAAATAAAAAAAATATTGTTATAACACAAGTTTTTATTAAATAAAACCTTGGATTATCCTATTATATTTCCTTTAGCATTTTTCATAATTCTATTGTAAGACCAGGTTGTGTCATATATATATATATATATATATATATATATATATATATATATGTGTGTGTGTGTGTGTATGTGTGTGTGTGTGTGTGTGTGTGTGTGTGTGTGTTTCTACATGTGCGTGTGTGTGTGTGTGTGTGTGTGTGTGTGTGCGGTGACAAGCAGTTACTTTGATCTGGTCGGACGGTGTTGTCGGGTGACGCTCTTAGGATGGCTGGCATTTCAACTGGCATGTGACCTCTGTTTGGCCTTTCTATGCATTCCTGATTTCAAACACCAGCTCCAGAAAATACTACTTGTGGAAAAAAAATGAGTGATCGAAAAATAGATTTTTTTTTATAACTGAGAATTTTCTGGGGATTTTGGATAGACTATGTGCAGAGCCTATGTGCAGAAGCCATGATTTTCTCAGTTTGACATTGACCGTTTTTGGGTCAACATCCAGTAGCTGTTATTTTCTTCTACAGTGTTGATGTCTGTGAGTCTGTTTAGTGTGTTTTAGTAGTTAGGTATGTGAAGGGTTTAGTGGATGAATCAGAAGAGATTTAATGTATTTTACTATAACAATGCAACCAAATGGTATATACACGAGCTTGAATCTGTCCAAGAGTATGAGATGCATAAGATTCTTTAGGATTTTGAGACACAAATGTATCAGCTATTCCTGGCAAGAAAATTAAACTTAGTGTTAATTAACAAGAACAAAATAACTTTCAATCTACTTAGTTTTGTCATTCTGGCAGACCATGAAGTGAAAATAAAAGAAAACAAAATGACAGACAAATACTTGGATCCGTGCCAGAGAGCTGGAAAAAAAACAAACTGTGGAACATGACGGTGACAGTGATACCATTTGTAATTGGTATTTAAAGGTTTGGAACAAAAACTGGAAGAAGTGGAAATCAGAAGAAACCAGGCTAAAACATTGTTATGATTGGCAAGCATTTTGAGAAGAGTCCTGGAAATCAGATGGGAGTTGCTATCACTCAGTGAAAGATCATTAGCTAATGCTTGTGTGAAAAACTAGCACTTACAAAGAGTAACATGATAACAATGTGGGTGCAACTTTGATTGATATTTTGTTTCATTTCACATGGGGAAGAAACACCCACACCTTTTGAATAATAAATAACATGAATGCAAATTTGATAGGTTTTTTATTTAATTCTACAGTGGGCAGAACTCCCCCGCTCAATCTTGAATAATAAGTCACATGGTTGCAACTTTGATAGGTATTTTATTTAATTTCACATTGCACAGACCAGTGAAATAAAATTATATATATATATATATATATATATATATATATATATATATATATATATATATATATATATATATATATATATATATAAAGAAGATAATAACTGAATATCCAAAGAAAATATAGTGCTCAATGCACTGGTATTTAATACAAAATAAACTTGCAGAGCAAAATATATATTTTTGTTTAAAAAACAAGAAATTTAGAAATAGTTTTTAGATTATATATATATATATATATATATATATATATATATATATATATATATATATATATATATATATATAACCTTATAATGCCGTGTGTTAAGCAAGGAGGTATGAAGTATGATTATTTGAATCTTGGGATTGAACCCTGGTCTCCTAAACCATTGGCAAACATTCTAACCTTTATGCTAATGAGATTATATATATATATATATATATATATATATGCTAATGAGATTTTATATATATATATATATATATATATATATATATATATATATATATATATATATATAACCTTATAATGCTGCGTGTTAAGCAAGGAGACCAGGGTTCAATCCCAAGTTGAGCCATTCCAAAGATTCAAATAATGATACTTCATACCCCCTTGCTTAACACGCAGCATTATAAGGTTCGGATCAAGGGTAAGAGGAGCAATCAAGGGAAAGGAATAGCTGCCTTCCATACACCTTGGTTTAGTAGCTATAGAAAAGGGAGCCTTTGAGTTAGCCTCGATTATGGTCAGCCAGCTTACTTATATATCTATATCTATCTCTATATCTATATTTATATCTATATCTATATATAGTCTCCCCATAGAGTAATAAGAAATCCCATAAAAAATCCCATAAGAAATCCCATAGGATAACATAAGTTTTTTATCCCGTTAAACTGGATTTTATCTTATGTAGATCTTGACTTTTTTGTAGTTAGTTAGTTCTACAGAGGTTATTTCCCTTGTTACACAAGAAAAATTGTCATTATTAGCGTTTATATCATTATAATACATTGGACACATGTTGAAAAGTGTTGTGATTTTATTTTTATTTTCATTTCTTTTTAATTCTTTGAATATTTTTAACTAGTAGTTGTCCTCCAGGTTCAGCTATTTCCAAAGAATACAAATAACTGCTCAATAATATGTGTAACTGCCAAATCAAAAATGGTTTTGTTGATGACAAAATTTCATTCAAATTTATTTCATAAGGTTGATGTCAAGATAATTAGATTTGCGAACTTAGAAAAAATTTAAACATCATTTTCTTTTCTTTTTTTTATGTTGTATTATTGCAGTTAAACCAATCAAAGTTTGTACAAGAAAAAATATAAATTCTCAATGAAAAATTGAAAAATTATGTAGCTTTTCTTCCTCCTTCTTGTCCTCTTTTTCATCCACATCACTCTCATCATCAGCTGCATCATGAGGTCTTCATTCTTTCAATTGGTGATTCAGTCATTCACTCTATTTAATGAGATAAAGTAACAGAAGTCTTAGCATTACTCATGAACTTTGCTCAGTATTCTAGCTGATTTTTGTTATATTGTCTCCTGGATGGTTTTGATTTCCCATGAATTTTAATTCTTCCAATTTTCTTCAAAGCCTCTTCAGAAATTCTATTATTATCATAATTATTATTTCTCATGAGAGTTTTTCATATGAGCATTAGCTGATTGTCTTTCATTGGAGCTTGAGTGATAACAAGTTTCCTCAAGTCTCCAGGACTCTTCTCTGTATTCTGGCCATTCTCAATAATGCTGTTGTTTGGATGGTCTCCACTCGTCTGCCAACTTCCAAATCCTCCAGTCCCTTTAGTAATCCTTTAGTTACTGTACCAAAAGCACCAATCACAATTGGTATAATTATCACCTTCATGTTCCATAGTTTTTTCAATTCTCTACCAAGGTCCAGGTACTTATCTTTCTTTTCACATTCTTTCAGTTTTATTCTGTGGTCCGCCATGACAGCAAAGTCGACAATTTTGCATATTCTCCTTTTTTTGTTTATTATTAGGTCTGGTCTTCTGGGTGAGATTAGGTGATCCGTGTGTATGTCAAAGTCCCATAGGAGTTTATGTATGTGATTTTCTAGGACAGGTGCTGGGTTGTGCATATACCATTTATTCATATGGTCAAAACATCCATTTTACATCTGTGAACAAAAGGTGATAACTTCTTATTTGTTAGAACATTCTTTTGACACATTAAGGTTTGGTTTGGTTGGTTTGTTGGGTTTTATGGCATATCAACCTTTGTAGGTTATTTAACGCCAAATCCATTTTTATGTAAAAATCTGTTCTATTTCAAACAATTCAGTTTAGCATAAGTACACATTTTAAATGTCAAAAACATTTCCATTTCAAACTATTCAAACAGTTATATGTAACAATTCAGTTAAGTGTAAATACAGTTTCAATGTCGAAAAACAGTTCTATTTCGAATAATTTAGTTATGCATAAGCATGCAGTTTAAATGTAAGTACGGTTTGACTGACAAAAACATTTCTATTTCAAGTTATTCAGTTTACTCAAACAATTCAGTTTAGCATAAGAATGCTGTTAGTTCTATTTAACCCATAGATAGGGCCCTATCAGGTGCTACCACGCCAGGCCTGAGTGGACCTGGGAGCAATGGCAATCAAGGGGTACTCCGCATTCCCCAAAGCTCCAGCACTGCTGGAACCTCACCATCAGATTGTTTAGTGTCATATCCAGGACACTCGTTAGTGGGGGTCTTACCCCTCTGCAGAGAAGCAGTCAGTGTATTTTACAGCCCCAGTCGACTGTGCAAGACACATTAAGAAAAACTTTTATTGGTGGTAAGAGATGGAATCAGAGATCCAAGTTCAAATCTTGGACAAGGATGTCTGTGTTTTGTTTTGCACTAATACCCTTTGGAAAGGCATGAATTCATTGGTTCCTTCCAGCTGTAGAAAGAGTAGGGCAGATTGCACTTTTTAACCTTGGCATAACAACCTGTCTTGGAGAAGGGTAACTCAGAATTTAAAACAGCTGTACTCTGCAAAAAAATTGACCTTGTGTTACTTCCTATCCATAGTAAAGGAGTTGGGTAAACACATACAGCACTGTTGGCTGTTGTATGTTTTGGCATTCTTCAGGTGTTTTTTGAAGTCTCCTGGAAATTTGGAACTATAATCTATATCCAATCTGTCAGAATAGAATGTTCTCATTCTCCTGTCTTAGCAAAGTCATGAAGACAGATTAAATAGGATGAATTACTTGATACAAAATAGTCTCTACATTTGACTAGAACATTCAAAATGAGGATACTATGCCTTTTCCTAAGTGAAAAAAACAAACTGGTATGCAAATAAGATTGATTAGTGCCTTGTTGGTAGGGCCTAGAATATGATGACCATATAAGAGGTTGTCCTGGGATTTTATTATTTCCTGTTGAACATTATACAATCAAGATAGATATTATTAGTTTTTATTTACACTATCACCCTAACAATTTTTGTTTAAGAGTTAATTTTCTTCTAAACCAAAGATTTTATTATTTCTATTGGAACATTATACAATCCAAATGGATATTATTAGCTATTATTTACACTATCACCCATAAATAAGTACACCCCCAACAATTTTTGATAAAAAGTTCATTTTTTTCTAAACCAAAGAAAGCAGGATTTAATTATTTCTATTGGAACATTATACAATCCAAATGGATATTATTAGCTATTATTTACACTATCACCCATAAATAAATACACCCCTAACAATTTTTGATAAATTTAATTATTTCTAGTGGAACATTATACAATCAAAATGGATATTATTAGCTATTATTTACACTATCACCCATAAATAAGTACACCCCCTAACAATTTCTCATAAAAAGTTAATTTTCTTTTAAGCTAAAGATAGCAGGATTTTATTATTTCTAGTTGAACATTATACAATCAAAATGGATATTATTTAATATTATTTGCAGTATCATCCATAAATAAGTTAATCCTAATAATGTCCTATAAAAAATCGATTTTCTTAGAAACCAAAAATCATCAGTTGTATTGACAGCAGGGAGTTACCTGACTCTCTTGGCATTCATCGCTATCATCTATCACTCCTTACAGATCCTCTAGGATGCATCCTGTATTTGCACAGAGCTGATGAAAGTAAGCTGTTGCTAGTCAGCCAATACTGGCATGTTCATGTGTAGGGGTCCATAGAAGAATATCTCTTATAAATTTGTCCTTGCTTCTCCATCAATGCCCTGCATGTCTTGTTCATCTTACTTGGATGGTTTGTGAGATGAGAGGTTGGTGGCTATACAGCTGCTATTTTAAGGGGTATTGCTTTCAGGATTTGTTCAAGACAGCAAATACCATTCTTGTGTAGTTCTCATTTAGCTTTTTCTCCATGCTTTTTGTTAGTGTCCTTTTTGATACATTTGTATAGACAAGGCTATAACTTAGAAAAAATCCATTTTATCTTATTGGACAGATCAGATTTGCATATGATTGATAATGTGTCAATAGCATTCTATACCTTTGCAAGGTGTATGAAGACATCATTTTCAGTGGATGAGATGTTGCTGCTGAGGTATGCAAACTTTTCAACAAATTTTAAAAGTTTGCCATTTAGAGCAGAGATGGCTCCTTGTTCCTTAAAACACATAAACTCTGTTTTATTTGCATTCATGTAAACACCATGCTTTCTACTGCTTGCTCTAGGCTACGCAGTAGGGATTTTGTTTGGGCTTAAGTGTTTGCAGGAAGCATTAGATAATCTGCATTGCCTGTATTTCTCCTAGTCTCTGCAGGATGTCTTCTGGTTCTTGCTTTTTTTTATGTGAAACCATTTACTTATATAAGATCTATTGATGTTCAAAGTACATAGTCTAGGTAGAGTATAAATATGGTGCTAAAGTGTCTCCTCTCAGTTCCAGTGACAGAAATAATTTTTTGAATTCATTTGTCAGTGATTTCAGAAGAGTTTCTGAGTAGATTCTTGATATGTTCTTTCCGCTTCTGAAGTCTTTCATCTTGAGTGTCAGTGTTTGTGATATTAACAACTGTCTTCTGTTCCTCCTTTTCCCCCCAAAAAAACCCTACTGAACAATGCATTAAGTAGTGTTTGATTTACTTAGACTTTTGGTTAACAATGAAATGCACTTGTTAATTCTCAGAATATAAGAAATAATGTTTCTCACAAATCATCATGTTAACTTCTCTTCCACAATGCTTGTTATAAAAAAATAAAGCTATCAAAAAGTGTGAAAGTGTATAGAACAAAAACAGACCCCCACCAAAAAAAATATGACCATTGAGAAGAATGAAAAATAAAAGGTAGAAAATTAAAGATAGCAGGAAATTATTTCTAATGAAACATTATACAATCAAAATGGTATCATTGGGTATTATTTGTGGTAGCACTCATAAATATACACCTCTAACAATTTATTATAAAAAGTTCATTTTCATCTAAACCAAAGATAGCAGGGTTTTATTATTTCTAATGGAACATTATACAATCAAAATGGATATTATTAGCAATAATTTACACTATCACGCATAAATAAGTACACCCATAATAATTTTTGACAAAAAAATTAATTTTCGCCTAAATCAAAGATAGTAGAGTTTTATTATTTCTAATGTAACATTATACAATCAAAATGGATATTATTAGCAATAATATACACTATCACCCATAAATAAATACACCCATAATAATTTTTGATAAAAAGTTCATTTTCTTCTAAACCAAAGATAGCAGGATTTTCTTATATCCAGTGGAACATTATACAATCAAAATATATATTATTAGCTATTATTTACACTATCACCCATAAATAAGTACACCCCTAACAACTTTTGATAAAATCTTCATTTTCTTTCAAACCAAACATACCAGGATTTTATTATTTCTAGTGAAACATTAAAAAATTAAAATGGTATTATTAGCTATTATTTACAGTATCAACTGTACATGCCAAACATTTTTTTAAAAGTTTATTTTCTTTTAAATGGGATTAAATATTCCTATTGGAACATTACACAATCAAAACTGATATTATTAGATATTATTTATGACTAAACTTTATAACATTGAAACTCTTTAACCAAAAATATGAATCTGTTGCATTCCAAAAATACGTACATATTTTATGTATTTTTTGTTTACTGAAGTGTTGCAATATCATTTTTGGTTATGTCCATTATCAAATACATTTCTTTGTCATAGAAAGACATGCTGAAGAAACTGGTATTGCCCAGGAAAAAAATTAATATATTGAAGTACATTTTGTGGAACAAAAATTAATTCTATTTGATTTTTAAACAAATGAATCCTGTCTCATTAATTTTGTTTTTCCACAGGTGGTGGGTGAGCAACAGTGGGTAATTTCATTTTCTTTTGGAACAAAGACCTTTCTCAGAATTTAACCTAAAATGTTCTGGCATTGATTGCATCCATATGTCATGCCTCTATTTTCACATAAATTTTTAAAACACTCCCTGAGGGTCAAAAGACATCACATACCAAGTATCATCAAAATTTGCACATTAGCTGAGCAGTCTGTTGTTTCTGATTAATTTTTCTCCTGAAAGTTTCAGCTCTTCCAATGTGAGGAGCATTCTTGAAGATACAAGTTCCATTTGCTTTCTGGATAAATTAGACCTTTCAGCTAAATTTAAAGTTAAAATGTTTTGGACACCTATAGGAGCAGAAGGGAGGGACTCCAATTTCCCCGCTAACAAATATCATTAAAACATTTGTTGTGGTGAATGGAGTTCACATGCTAAATTTCATCAAGATTGACTCATTGGAGTCTATAGTTGAAATATAATCAAGCACTCAAATGCACAAGCAAGTGAGGTTTGCCTACTATATCAATTGTTTGGTCCCAATCATGTTTGACAAATAGCTTTTTGGCCAGAAGAGAAGAATATGTATGGGAAGAATTTGTCCAAGTACTCACAAGCACACTTTTTTAGCTATCACACAAGTGACATGCTAAGGGGATCATTCAATAAATAAGGGGGATTTTTTGAAAAAAGCAAAATAAATTTTTTCCATAAACATAGATTCTGCATCATTTGGAATTGGAAATTGCCAAAAATTATTCAAATCTCACGGAAATTTTTGTTTTGAGACTATTCAAAATTGCAGTAAATTAAACAGAGTACTTCAGGCTTGAATAGTGGTCTGGCATCAAATTTTTGGTGGCTGACAAGTACAAACTCTGAGAAATTCACAGAACCTTGTGTGATGCACACGGAGAAGTATTTTTTAGTAAAAAAAATTGGCTAAACATGAGTTTGCCATGATGAGTAAGAGTGGGAAAGACTGTTAATGAAGGAGAAACACACTGACTCCCTAGTAAAGAAAATATTTTGTGCCCAGCAGTCAGTAAAGAAAGTGATGTTGACAGTTTTCTAGGACATGAAATGACCTATGACTATTGATTTCCTTGAAAATGGTGCAGTAATAAATAGTGTTTCCTATTGCCAACTCTTTCGGCAAAATTCACCTTATTTATACACACTGTTTATATACAAGGATCTTTCAATAAATAAGGAGAATCTATCTATCTATCTATCTATCTATCTATCTATCTATCAAAAATCTATCTATCTATCTATGAGGGTCATTCAATGAATATGGGAAATTTTGGAGGAAAAAAAGCAAAATAAATTATCTTTTCAGAATTTTTTTACATATATGTAAACTCTGCTCTATTTGGAATTGGCTTATAGCAAGAATTTTTTTAATCTCACAAAAATGTCTGTTTTGAGGTTATTCAAAATGGCTATAAATCAGAGTCTGTTATAAAATGTTTGCTTGCTGAGAAGTGCTCACCATATAAAATTTAAAGAAGAATGTGTGATGTGTATAGAGAAGCATGTTTTAGTCAAAAGAATGTTTAAAAGTAGACTAAACATGGGTTTGCTTACATGTGACTGAATCAAAAGGTCAGTTAAGGAAGTGGAAACACACTCTCTGGTAAAGAAAAATTCTGGGTGCAGTAGTCAGTAAAGAAGAACATGCTGATAGTCTTTTGCGATATAAAAAGACCCATGATTATTGATATCCATTAAAAAGGTGCAAGAATAAACAGTTCTCCCTATTGCCAACTATTTAGACAACATTCACCTTATCTATTGAATCACACTCTAATTATCTTTTGAATGACCTTCTAATAATATTTATTGAATGACCCTTTCCTAATATTTATTGAATGACCCTTTCTTAATATTAATTGAATGACCCTTTCCTAATATTTATTAAATGACCCTTTCTTAATATTAATTGAATGACCCTTTCCTAATATTTATCAAATGACCCTTTCTTAATATTAATTGAATGACCCTCTCATAATATTTATTAAATGACCCTTTCTTAATACTAATTGAATGACCCTTTCTTAATATTAATTGAATGACCCTTTCCTAATATTTATTAAATGACCCTTTCTTAATATTCATTGAATGACCCTTTCTTAATATTCATTGAATGACCTTCTCTGAATATTTGTATAATGACCTTATGACCTTCTCATAATATTTATTGAATGACCCTTTCTTAATATTAATTGAATGACCCTTTCTTAATATTTATTGAATGACCTTCTCTGAATATTTGTATAATGACCTTATGACCTTTTCATTATATTTATTGAATGACCCTAGTATTTTACTCAAATATCTTTTGATGCATATACGGAATTTAGGATGAAAAAAATTCATAGTTTTTTCAAGCACCTTAATATAAAAACATCTATTGCCCAAATTTTAAAATTAGCTCATGGCTAACATTTTCTGATTGATAACAGTTATACTATCTTGCAAATTCAACACCACCTGTTAAATATTATAATTTTACTAATAATATAAGTTGTCTAAATCCTAGTTAAAAAAAAAACCTCCATTAGTAGTCAAGTTCATTATCACAAAAAACTTTAACATCAAAAAATGATTTTATGGAGATCTATAAATTTAGACTTGAAAATAAGAAAAAGAAAACTTGTAAAAAGTGGTATTTCCATGGGTAATGTGAATAATATATTGAGTAATAGAAAAAAACAAGTTCGAAATGAAGTCACTAAAAACATAGTTCTAAAATAGAAAATTTACATATACTCCAGAAACAGAAATGTAATATAAAACCAAAATAGAAGCCAAAAGCATTTATTGATTTCACTGACAGGAAGCCCAATGCCTTGGAGTCTCTTAGCAAAACACTGCATGAATGCAATTACTAGCCATGGGAAATGTTTAATAAGAGGTGTTCAGCTTTTGAAAAAAGTGAGATGCACAACAGCTTATTTTAGAATCAGGCTAGTGTGAATTAAAAAAACTACAATTTATTTCAGCTTACAAGTTTGTGAGATAAGTTGTTGCAAGAGAAAGCAGTAAAGTGTTTGTGTTATTGTTAATTGGATATGTGGATTCAAATATGTATGTTCAAATATTGAAATTATTTTATTTATAATAAATTGAATTACCATGACTAGAAAATCCGCCAAGCACTGTGTGCAACATATGGAAACACTGGACTGCTGTTTTGACCTTATTAGATCTCATCAATTATGTATACCATGATCTTTCCCACTCTAGATCAAACCAGTGACCAGAGAATGCAGAACTGAAACTCTACCACTGAGCTACTGGTCCACATTGCATACAAGTGATGTCAAATTAAATAGTCACGGTAAATGCACGTTCAATTAACCTGATGTGTCTTGTAGTTACATCTGTTCTCTTACAGAGGACATGGTCACCTCCAGGGCTATGTCTTCCCAAGAGGCTTAAAGGTATGTATCCATGTAATCACAACCTCATGGGCAAGGAAGCAGATATACATTTTTTTTTTAAATCGAGGAAATATATATTATAAATTGAATTACCATGGCCAGATAATCTGGCATTTTCTGATCATGGTAATTCAATTTAAAATATATAATTTCTCTGTTTAAAAATAAAAAAAAGTAAGATTTTATTCAATTCAGGGTTTTAAGGGTAATTCTTTGATAATATCTCTATATCCTTCCATTGATGCAAAAAGATGACAAGTGAAATTGAATAGAAAATGGAAGAATGGTCTTAATAATATTCCTGTATCTTGACAAAATACCAGAGAAGGACATTTTATAGAGGATAAGAGAGTACCCTTAATAAAATTTCTGTTCCTCCTATCATTTAGAGGATGAAAGGCAGGATACAGAAGTGATGAGATTGATCTTAATAACATTCCTGTATTCTGTTATAATATCATGAAAGTACATTATAATAAAGATAAGAGTGTGACCATAATAACATTCCAGTATCCTCCCATAATATAAAAAAGGACTTTGAATAGAAGTGATGAGAAGGTTCTTAATAACATCTCAGCTTGGCATCATATCAAGAAATGATATTGTATTAAAGATAGGAGAGTGGCTTTAATAACATTTTCTATCCTACTGTAATATCAGGAAATGATATTGTATCAAAGATGGTTTTAGTAACATCCTTGTATCATGCCATAATATTAGGATATTGCTGAAAGTCATTGTATAAGAGATAGGAACATTTGCTTAAAAATATTACTGTAATATGATATAAACAAAGAAACATTGTTATTACATGGAAGATAGGAAAGTTACATCTTCATATTCTACCATAATGGAAAGTAACCACCAAAGAATGCAATATTTATAACTTGACTGCTTTTTGCATAATGGAAACTTTGGTACTGAAATAATAGACAGTTTGTTTGTGGCTCACTTTTATTTTATTCTAATCATTTTATTGTTTTTCTACAGCCACTTGTTCAGCTGCTCATATCAACAAACTGGAATCATCTCATATATCAGAGAGTCTTGACATCAGAATATCTATAAGGTAAAGATATACATAGGTTATTGTCGCTTTTCATTTATAATTTCACAACACATGAAGTGGTAGGTAAAGCAATTGTAATGACCAAGTATTTTTCAACATTTTTTACAAGCTTATCTGGCTTGTATGAAAAAAAAACTCTGGATGACATATGGTGAACATATGGTTGGTTTATTGGTTGGTTGGTTTTGGAGAATGTTAACCCTTGTTAGGTTATTTTATACTGAGGTCAGTTTTAACAATTATGATCCCCAATTATATATTGTACAAAAATATATCTTCACAATCATTTTAAACAATTAGACACTTCATTGTCTATAAAAAATCTATTTGACCCTAATGTACTACCATTCTGAGTTAGAGTGGAACTGGGAGTAATGTTAATGAAAGGGTGACTTTACAATGCTGAGAACTCTAGAACTGGAGCCTCACTGCAGGATACAGTCAAGTGTCATTTTTTTTGGTGGGGGTTTTACCTCTTTTTAGGGGTTGTTTTTAAGTCTTGCTGACAAGTGGTTAGTCAATAAAATGCATATTTTCTCTGATTTGTAGATTTTTGTCTGAAAAGTGGACTAAAGAGTTCTGCAAATTAAGTGATTATAGTATGTCAGAGTTATTTGCAGAGAAAAATTATTTAATAACTTTGTATGTATTTATCTAACCCCTCTATCATTAGCAGGATGTGGCACTAGGTCAATTTTTAAATCGAGTTTAACAAGTTTGAATTTTCCTTCTCCTAGACTGGTTGAAAGGTTACCAAGGTTAAAGAGCCCAGTCTGGCTTACTATTTACCAATAGCTGGAGGGAAAATGATTAGATTCATACCTTTCCCTAGGGTACTAGTAATGTGTGAAATTCAAACAGTCTCATCCAAGATTTGAACTCAGATCATTGTGTCCATTACTAACAATAACTGTCAAACCACAAGCACTTTGTATGCAAGTAGGAATTAAGTTTACAGTGAAGATCTTATCAATAAACCACTATTAAACTGAATTTATACATACAATATACATATACATTTTTAATGGATTTGGCAACTTAAGATCAAACCTGGGATGAGGCTGTTTGTATTTCCCATAGCATAAATACCCTTGGTAAAGACATGAATCCAACTATTTTTCCCTCTGCTATGGGTAAGTAGTAGGGAAAACTGGGCTCTTTAGCCTTGGAATTCAACCAGTCTAGAGGAAGAAAAACTCTGAATTTAGATTTGTTGTACTAGGCTTAAAACTTAACCTTGTGTCACATCCTGTCTGTGGTAAAGGGGTTGGGCAAATACATTATTGAAAGCTACCTCTAGTATAGGGCAGACTGTGTTTTTTAGCCTTTTTTTGAGTCTTTGGTATGACTTGACCTGGGATTGAACCCCGGTCTCTCAAACCATTAGTGAACACTCTACTCATTAGACTGAAAACTAAATTGTTTGAAACTTTTATCAAAATGACCTAATTTGGTGTTAAATGACCTGAAAAGAGCTGATACATCGTAAAACAAAACCAACCTAAAAGATATCAGATATTTTGGTCGGAGAAAATAACCAGAATTTTTAATGCAGGAAACTTAACTATATCCCCACATTTGTATGTATGTTCAGTGCACACACAAGCATCAGTGCACAGAGTGACAGCAATATTAAAAGTTGTGTCACCCAGAAGACAGCTGATGCTAAAGACAGGAAGGGCTTTGAGCTGTTTTACTGAGTGTAGTTGTAAGGCGGCTAAAATTCTGGCTTAGTTAACCTGATTAGACTCTTTGAGGAGGTAGGAATGCTTTGTATGTATTTACCCAACTCCTACATATGAGCAGGATATGACACAAGGTCAACAAGGTAGGAATGTCTTTTAGATGAGTTGAAGCAGTAAAAAAAGAAATAATTTTTTTTAGCAAATCTGCCAACCCAACAGCAACCATGTCTACAACTTTGTTTATTTCTTTGTTATATCTCATTCTTTCAAGTTGGTTCAGTTGGGAATTTACAAACCTAATTCCACATAAAAATAAAACATACCTTTTAAGTAAATGTATTTATCTTCGTATATTCTAGGCAAAATACTTTAACTCAATCAACGAGGCAAAAACATGAGGATGACTTTTTAAAACACACACAGTGTTCTTTTTTAATTAGAGAGAAAGTGACAAAAACTAGGGGCAGATAACCTGACCCTTATTCAAATGTGGGATTTGGGGTAGATAACTCTGTCTGGACAATTACTATTATCAGTATTTCTAACAAGTAACTAGAGTGATAATTTCAACAGGTTGGTCTGTTGGTTGGTTTTACAAAATGTCAGTCTTATCAAGTTATTTCATGGCAAAGTTATTTTTGCAAGCAATTTTATGATTTCAAGTCTACTGCACATGAATAATAATTTGCAAACAATTATAAAGTAAAGTTGGCGACTGTAGTCAAGAATGACCAAAAGACTCCCTTTTCAATAGCTACTACACTGAGATGTAGGGAAGGGCGCTACTCCTTTCCCAGGATTGCTCCACTTTACCCTTGATCCATGCCTTATAATGTTGAGTGTTAAGCTAGGAGGCATCAAGTACCACTTTTTAAGTCTTTGGTATGACTCAACCTGGTATTGAACCCTGGTCTCCCGAGCCATTGGCAAACACTCTACCCACTAGACCAATGAGTAACTTCTAGTAATTATTCTTAGTATAAATTATTTTTTTTGGTAATATGGTTTCAAGTATTCCAGTCTGATACATATAATTTACACACTGTTATATGTTTCAAGTATTCCTAATATTGATTATGCATAAGCAATTATATGGCTTCAAACAACTATACCTATTTAATAATAATAATAATAATCATTCCTATCTAATATTAGTGATTTTCAAGCAAATCTATTTGATCAATAAATAGGACCCTGATAGGTGCTACCACTCCAGATTAGTGTGGACCAGGGAGTAATGGCAGTGACTTGGTGATTCCACATTCCTCAAAGCCCCAGAAATAGAGTTTAGAATCATATGCAGGAAAATTAAATATTTGTGAAAAGCATGAATCCATCTTTTTCCCCTATCTCTGAGTAAATAGTAGGGCAGACTTATGGGGACAGAGCAAACCATCTGTTTTTCTGTGAGTTCACCATCTGATCATATCAGAAAATATTTCTCCTTTGAGAAAAAGCAAAGCATGTTCAGTTAGAGGGAATGCTTGAATTTTCCTCTTGTCCTGTATGGTCTGTGATAAAAATTGGCCTTTTTTCATTTTGTATGAGAAATACAGGATGTCTTCTTGCACTACCCACCCAATAAGAAATTCAGACACTCCCATGTCCAGATTTAATTGATTTGCTGGGATCATTGTTAATCATGGCCTGGCTCTCACCAACAAATCTGGGAATTCTTTTTTCATCCGAATGATCAGAGTGAAGCTTCCAAGCTGCCATACCTTTGTAATAACCATTGGACTTATTCAACTCTTTTTGAGTCATCTATACTGTTCACAGTTTGACACTCAAATATTCTGAAATCTGTATATTGCTGACGTTGGCATCAATTCCAAGCAGTACAGCATGCGATTTCCAAATTTCTGCAGAAGTGAATTGAGTCATTGTATTGTTTTCCTCATAGACAGTATCGAATGGAATCTAGTTTGTTGCAAAGTAGACAAAACCTGAAACAAACAATGTGCATACGTAAAATTAATAATTTAAAATGGCGAAAATGTACCCATCACACACTGTATATGATAACTGCCATATCTTAACAGTTGATAGTTGTCTTTGTTGAGTTTGCTATGTCGTGAAATAAAGTTAAAATAAGATGTAAATATACAAAGGAAAAATAACACATCCTTTACAGTGGATAGGAGAAAATAAAACCGATTTATTTAACAATACAGGAGAGCTGTACAAGGGAGACAACCACTTTAGTTGTTGAATCTGATGTAAATCTTTTAACAGTCTTAACCTCCAAAATTACATCACTCAAACATCCTGATTAATAACTTGTGAAAAATAGACAAGATGCATAAGGTAGGAAAACATCTGTGTGTCGTTGGACTATAGTGACATACGTTTGTGCCACTCCCTGGATCTACACTGATACATTCCGTTATATTCAAAAACGAAGGTGAGATAAGGCTTATTAGAATTGAGTTAGGACTTGGACCTGTAAGAGAAAGAGATTATCTCCGGGCGTGGATACAAGGGTAAGAGCAACACGCATGTTAACTCAACTATGTCTTTATTTCTATTGGGTTTTTTTCTGTGCTCTCATCCGGGCCAGAAGTTTTCCAACGGAGTTAACTGTATATGTATACACATATAACACATCCCTGAAACAAGCATAGTATAGGATTTACACTCCTACATTTTTTAAATGGCCAGTGAGAATGATGTGAAGCAAAAAAAATCAAGAAAAATATAAACCTTGACTCACTTGCTCCCGAAACAAAAGTAGAGGGACAACAGTAAATTAAATAGTTTTGGGGATCTGTTGGACAATGTTGTAATGTGCCGTGTGTTTTCAACTATGTCCACCCATTTTGATTTTTGTCCTACGTAAAAATAAATCTTGCGTTTGGAGCCAGTCATGTGACATGGTTACCTATATAGTCTACAACTTCTCTCTCTTACGTTCTGACTCATAGCTGGACAGCTTTCGCTCTCATGTGCTCGTACAGCCTCAGACATTTCGCCACATACAGATAAAGACAACAGCCAACATGGGAGAACATACAACTTGCAAAATACATTCATTACCATTATAAAATTAGTATATTTGCCACACTACAACATTCTGAACTTTGCATGGATTCTTAAGTCACCTCACACGTACCAATACACACTTTTAGTTAGCGGGCAGACGAACACTTTGCTGCTATGTACTCTTTAGTTTCTTAACACATGCACACACAGATATATGTGAACAAGAGACACTTATATTCACATAATATTTGTATCAGTCACACCCATACATAGAGGAATACCTTACAAATAATATCTGAACATTTTTTCTACCTTTGTATTGTTTTTTTCTTAGTTGTTAGTATATAAAATTGTCTGTTGTATGTTGTCACGTTGTCATTAATTTTTTTTGTCAGCGTTGTCTATATTATTTGTGCTTAAATGTCATCCTCCACAAAATTGCAGGAGCTGCGCATTTAAGGATGCCCCACAGTAGTGATGACAATGCAAACTGCAAGTTTTATTTCAGAAAACCTTCTCTTAAACTTTTCCTCATGAAAGGATATTATAGGAGGTGCCCATGGTGTAATGGACACGGCGATACGAGTTCAAATCCTGGACAAGACCGCATTTCACATAGCACTAATACCCTTGGGAAAGGTATGTATTCAATTATTCTCCCTCCAGCTATGGGTAAATAGTAGGGCAAACTAGGTTCTTCAGCCTTGGTGAGGCAATTAGTTTAAGAGAAGGAAAACTCTGAATTCAAACCTGTTAAACTCTGCTTAAAAAAATTGACGTTGTGTCATATCCTGCCCGAGCAGAGGGGTTGGTAAATATCAAAGGATATTATAATAAGAGGGTAGATGATATTACCATTTTGGTATTAATGGTAATTGACGTAGTATCGTTCTGTTGTCGCTTGTTATTTTTATAGAAAGGAAAAAAATAATGAACGCGTAGATACTGATGGCTTTCAATCTGCTTGAGAGGAAGTTTTCCTTATGCCGTGAGTTGAATAGAATGGGCAATCATTTGTAAATTGCTATGCGGGAGTTTAGTGCTTAGCCAGAAGCTTCGGGTCCATTTGGTTTAGGAGGGAGAAATATTTGACCAGGAAATGGTCTCCTAAGGTATGCAGAGGAACAATTAGTGAAGTGTGCTCTCTCGAGATGGATAGTCCCTGTCTGCTGTTGGATTCGTCCCGAGTTAGAGAGAGAAATGTTATCTCTCGTATCGGCTGGTCTTACCTAGCTGCCAGCCAAGAGGAATGAGAAAAGAAAAGAGAGATCGAGCATGGTTAATGCTGCCTTTTTATGGTGCCCGGAGAGATGTGCCCGGGCAGAATGGCATGGGTCGTTCTCATTGGATGAAATGTATGATTTCAATATTCCAATAGCAAAACAATTCCTGCACTAAATAATAGTTTGAAATTCTTTCTGCTACAATATCTATAAGTCAGCAGAGGTTTGATCTTGGAGCTTCCTATTCCAGTTTTGATTTTGGAATTGAATTCTTAATATTGTTAAACTAACTCTAGCAAGGTCTAGGTACTTTAATATTGTTAAACTAAGTCTAGCAAGGTCTAGGTACTTATCTCTCTTTTTTCTTTCCTTCAGTTTTACCCTGTGATCATCCAAAACAGCAAAGTCCACTATTCAGCAGGTTTTCCCTTTTTTTGTTAATTATCACTTGGTCTGGTCATCTGGCCGAGATTAGAAGATCCGTTTGTATCTCAAAATTCAAAAGAATGCTGTGTGTCTCATTTTCTCGAATGGATTCTGGATTGTGCATTTACTATTTGTTCGTTTGGTCATATTTAAACTTCTTGTACAATTCCCAGTGGATCACCTTCGCCAGTTGTGTCTCGTCTTATACTCTTTTTGTGCTAATTTACAGCATTTGTGATTGATCGTTTCGTCTCTGTCATTACATAATCTACATCAACTATTCTGTTGCGTCTTGTCTATTCTTGCTTTGATAAAGTTAGTTATTATGGCGTTGTTTTGAGCAGCTACCAGATACAACGAATATACAATGATTAACATTCAAATCGTCGATACCCGAGCTCATTTGATTTTAACCACGTGTTTATTATACTGCGTTTTCTTTCAGACTCTTTACACGTGCGTCTTCGTTGTTCCTTTGGTCCAATCAACTGGGGCCGTAGAATACACAAACTGCATCTCTGCAGAGGAGTAAGACTCTCCCAACAAGTGCCCTGGATATGGCACTAAACAATCTAATGGTGAAGCTCCAGTAATGCTGGAACTTTGGGAGATCCGGAGTACTCTTTTTGTTGCCATAGCTTCCAGGTCCATTCTGTCCCGGAGTAGTAGCAACTGATAGGGTCCTATTTGTGGGTCAAATAGAACTAAACTGTGTACTTATGCTAAACTGAATTGTTTGAAATAGAACTGTTTTTGACATTGAACCACTTTACTCTTGCTAAACTGAATTGTTTGAAATAGAACTGTTTTGACATTTAACTGTGTGTAAACAAAAAACTATACTTTTACTACACTGAATTGTTTGAAATATAACTGTTTATACGTATAAAAATGGATTTGGTATTAAATAACCTTCAGTGGTTGATGTGCCATTGTGGGGGGGAGTATGTAATTTGGTTATTGCTCTCTAAATTATTCCCACCACAAATACAACACAAAACTTTACAATCGCGCAAAAGAAATGTAATAGAACACAACGAACATTAAACAACAAACAATTTAATAAGCATATAACAGAATATGAAAACAAACAAAATACATGATGTGTAAATGACCTTTTGGAAAATAAAGTTTGACAAGAAGAGAATAAATTTGTTTAAAGATGTGTGTATGTTCATGTTAACGAAGTCCGTAAATAAATCGTTCTTACTTACATTAAGTTTATAGCGGGTTTTATGACTGTGGCGACAGCGTGTCGCGTTGATGAAAGAAAGTTTGTCGGGTTTTTCTTTTGAATATAATTCTCGGCCATTTGAAGAGAGTTCATGAACTTTAGTTGAGGAAGGAAAGGAATTTGTCGGAATGTATCGGCTACTGCTTTACTGGCTTAGAGGCTTGTCTTCTTCTGTGTCTTCGTTTGTGTGTAAGCTTGTGTCTTGTGTGTATGGCTCCATAACTCTGTGTTATTTATATCCTACAGGTGGATCAAAGAATCGTCCTAAAATTTTGGCGCGTAGACATTTATTGACCAATCAGATTTGTATTTTACTATTTTATTTTCGAGCCTAAATATTTTCTGTTAGTTCACTTCCGATCCTAATTTTCTAGAATGTTCTATTGTATGTTTTTAGCTGATTGGTTGAAAAATATAAAAATGTAATTTAAATGCTAATGCGGTTTTGATCCTAAATTTCTAGAATATTCTTAAGTATGTTTTTATTGCTTATTTTAAGACTAGAAAAAATGTGTATCCTAGATTAAATAAGAAATAAAAAAAAATATTACGTTTTACGAACAAAGAAAATATGTTAACAAAACTGAAAAGAGACGGAATGGTTGGTTTACAATTATAAAAATTTATTTAAAAAAAAAAAGATTTAGCCGGCCACGTTCAGCACTTGATTTTGGTTGGAGTGGACAAAGAAGTAATCCCAGACAGTGCGGCACCAAAAAGTGACTGTCTCCTAGTCTGACGCTCAGTACGAATTCGGGGACTGAACTGATAGCACAAAAAGCTTGCAGATTAGTTTCGTCACTCACTTCTTGAATGAAGCTTCCCAAGAAATAAAAATAAATGTAAGTCAACTATTAAAGTTCTACCAAGAAAATTCAACTGAAAGAAAATTCAACCGAGAATTATTCGGAAAAGAAAACTCGAAATTTAATGAACTTTGAAACTTTTCGATAAAACAAAAAAAAGAAAAGAAAAGAAAAAGACTTAAATTCAAAGAACTTTGTTTCCCAGACACTCTCTCAGATAAGTTTCCCGCAAATTTTACTAAAAATTTGCAGCAGGACACATGGCGTAACGGTTATAGGCGTTGGTTCCCTGAGCTTCTGAGAAGAAGGTTGCAGGTTCAATCCTCACTACATGCGAGTAATATACAATATATATAACACTTGTACCCGGATATGGCAAACGGAATCAGAACAGACGACCCCCGTGGTTTCAATAAAGGACGTAGTTCGAAGTTCCATGAAGGTTCCCGAGTTCGACAAACACCTGAAGAAGGCCGGAGGACATATCGACCGAAACGTTGTGGAAATAACAATAAAGATGAAGACAATTGTCCGAAAAACCTTAATGATAAAAATCAACAAGCTTCGTCTCAGAAATTTAGACAACTTTATCTTTTCTATCCCTTTCTTTCTTATTTCTTTGTATAAAATTCCCTTTTAAAAACTTTACTGTCTGTCTTATCTTTTCGAACCAATATCCGAACTAGAAAGCTGCGGAACTTACCGTTAAAATTTACTGTTTGAATTACCGTTAATGGCAGACTAAAGCCCCCTAAAAACATTACCGAGTTAAATATTAAACTTGGCTTTAGTATCACTCACATTCCTACAAATTTACCACCCTCCACAAAATCTTTTTTACAATAAAACAATGAAGTTTATTAATTACAAGCAAAGGCATTCGGCCAATGACCAGGTAAAGAAGCTGTTTTAACTTTGTGAGAATATATCGAATGGAAGACTGATTACAGCCACCAGAAACGATACTGACAACACGAGGAACAACAGAACGGAAATAACTATGGGGTTTCAGGTAATTTAGTTATCGTTGTTATCTGACTCTGTTTTTTTTTTTTTGGTTTCTCTTTTTTTATCCCATGTTATTTTGCTGGTTACTCTTCTTGGTCTATAAAAGCTGTAAAGGAATTATATAGAAAGAAGACAGAAAAAGAAGATTTTATATTTTAACTTTATTTCTGGGTTCAACAACTATTCTGTAAGTGAAGCAATCATTCCTGAATCTAAATGGAATAGTTGCGTCTCCCAGTCAAAGTGTTAAAATGTGTTAGACGCTTTTGGGTAGATCTGTCCATTAATCAGTGTTTTCAGTTGTAGTTGTTAAGTCCATTATATGGTGTCTTAGTTGTGATTTTGATGAGTCCATTATTTGGTGTTTTTAGTCGTGGGTCGTCGGTAAAAGAGGCTGTAACTGGAAAGGTTAACCAGAGTGCCGCCTAAAGACGGATACGTGGGGCCTTCCACCTGTAGCAATAAAGATTTTAGTCTTGCCACTTCACCTGTCACTGGTGAAAAAGAACGGGTTTCTTTCTTTTGCTGAGACGGTTTTTTTTTGCACATGTGTCACCTCTTTTCCTGTCTGGGGTTTCTGGGAGTTTCTGCATTTTTTGTATTCGATGGCCCAGCAAAAATGTCTGGTGAGTATTGAGGGCCTAAGCGGTAAACTATGGGTAAATAGTATGGCTGATTGGGCTCTTTAACCTTGGTATGGCAACCAGTCAAGAAGAAAAAAAACTCTGAATTCAAATCCTGTTAAACTCTGCTGAAAAATTGACTTTGTGTCACATACTGCTTGTGTGGAGGGTTGGGTAAACGCATAAAATGTCAATATAGAGAACTACACCTTTCAAATCAATGAATCATAAAGCCAGTTATGAGAAAAAGTTCATAATTAGAAGAAAAATCAATAAATCATAATTTAAATCTAGCATCCTTCTATTAGGTTTGGATGCATGAAACAAAATAAATTACCAGGAGCCAATTTTTAAATATTTATATAAATCTAGTGAGTAGCACTTGGAGAATATCAGGCAAACTCAATATCTCTCAGTTCAGTCATTCATTACTTTTACAACTTCAACAAAAGCATCTAGAGCTGCCAAATTGTGCCTTAAATTACCAAAATATTGCAAAACTTTTGACTCACCCTTGTAAATATTCATTCATTTGCAATTAATGATAATATTAGGTTTATAAGTAGGGTGTGGTTTGACATCAACCTTAATAGCCTCTAAGTGAGTTTCAGAAAGATATTTTATATATACACTGGCAAAAAATGTAACCTTTATTCAATAGAAACTAAAGACACATACAGTGAATGGAAAACCTATTTTAATTATTTTGTTATTTTAAAAAGATTGGGGAATAAACTTCTTTTTGAATTTTTATTTAATGTTTTTTTGTCGGGAAAAGTTATAGAAACTTGAGAAACAACATACCAAGTGTGTTGAATTGTGTGATAAATAGTTATTTACAAAGTTTATCTTAGTTGTGGCTCAAGGCCAGAAATATGAGGCACCCAGAGAGAAATGAAGACATTAGTAATGGTCTGCTACTCTAGCTAAATAAACATTATGCCATGAGGTGGCCATCTTATTGATCTTATTAATATCTTAAGGTTTAGTTGGGTTTCTTTGCTTAATGGCAGATAAATTTTGATGGGTTATTTAATGCCAAATCCACCCTTGTAGACAGACAGTAGTGGTACTATCTAACCCATTGCCAGGGGAGATAAGGGTTTCTTTGTTTCTTTGTTTAATGACATTTTAATCTTCATAGGTTAGTTAATGCCAAATCCATCCTTGTAGATGGACAGTAAGGGTACAATTTAACCTATAGCTGGGTGATGAGGGAGGATAAGGTTTGGTTTGGTTCTTTGTTTAATGGCATATCAATCTTCATGGGTTATTTAATGCCAAATTCATCCTTGTAGATGGACAGTAGTGGTACTATTTAACCTACAGCTGGGCGATGAAGGAGGATAAGGTTTGGTTTGGTTCTTTGTTTAATGGCATATGGGTTATTTAATGCTAAATCCATCCTTGTAGATGGACAGTATTGGTACTATTTAACCTATAGCTAGGCGATGAAGGAGGATAAGGTTTGGTTTAGTTCTTTGTTTAATGGCATATCAATCTTCATGGGTTATTTAATGCCAAATCCATCCTTGTAGATGGACAGTATTGGTGCTATTTACCCTATTTACCAACCCCTCCGCTCGGGCAGGATATGACACAAGGTCAGTTTTTAAGCGGAGTTTAACAGGTTTGAATTCAGAGTTTTCCTTCTCCTAGACTAGTTGCCTAACCAAGGCTTAAGAACCTAGTCTGTCCTACTATTTACCCATAGCTGGAGGGAGAATAATTGGATTCATACCTTTCCCAAGGGTATTAGTGCTATGTGAAATGCAATCAGTCTCGTCCAGGATTTGAACTCGTGTCGCCGTGTTCATTTCCTACGACGATAACCATTACACAACTATAGCTAGGCGATGAAGGAGGATAAAGTTTGGTTTGGTTCTTTGTTTAATGGCATTTCAATCTTCATAGGTTATTTAATGCCAAATCCATTCTTCATAGTAGGACGGTGGTGGTGCTATTTAAACCAGAACTGGGAGATATGAGGGTTCATACCTTTCCCAATGGTATTAGTCTGAAAGTGAACATAGTAACATGACTAGTGTGTGAACTCACTTCGAGACGGTAGTTCAGCACTTTTGCCATCATGCCATGTGGACTCTCCCTATATTTTAAGGGTTAAAAAAACTTAAGAAATGATATTCCAAGTGTAATGAACACTGGGACAAATATATGGAATGTCATCATCATCATATCGTGCTGGCAGCACGGATATCCCTGACCCTCTCTCGCCACTCCTCCCTATCGTTCATCGCCCTAGGCAGGTCTTCAGGACAACAACCTGTATCCTCACATAGCTGCTGAATGTACGTTCGTGCTGGTCGTCCTGCTTTTGCGCGGCCGTGTGTGGGGATCCATAAGAGTACATCTCTTATGAGTTCATCTCTGCTTCTCCAGCAATGTCCTGCATGTCTGGTTCGCCTAACTTGAAAAGTTTTCGTGATAGGGGGCAGGTGTCCGTACAGTTGGTGTCTTGTGGGGTGTTGCTGCCAGGACTTGTTCAGGATTGCACGCAGCATTCTTGTGTAATTGCCATCTAGTTTCTTCTCCAGCCGTTTTGTTAGCGTCCATGTAGTGCATCCATATAGCAGTATCGATATGGAATGTATTTCACTGTCATTCATTCCTTTCTTGGTCAGGCTGAGAACTTTCCAATACTTTCTTGTATGAAATGACATAGTAAATACTAAAAGCATATTTAGAAATGACATTTAAAAATTATGTCATTTAGAAATTTGCATATTAATGAATTCATTAAACATTTTTTATTTACTAACTATTTATGAAACCTATTATTTCATAAATAGGATTTATAAAACAAATACATGAAAACTTTGATTTACTCTAGCAATAACCAGCCCAATTAGTTAGGGCTGGAGAATACACTGAACTGCATCTCTGCAGAAGGGTAAGATCCCCCAAACAAGTGTCCTGGATATGACATTAAACTATTAGATGACGGGGCTCTAGCCTTGGAGATTTGGGAAATGTGGACTACCCTTTCATTGCCATTGCTCCCCAGTCCACTCTGACCTGGAATGGTAGCACCTGATAGGGTCCTATTTATGGGTCAAATAGAACAAATTGTGTGCAAACAAATAACTGATGTGAAATTGTGACTGTTATATAGCAATACTTGAAACCATTTAACTGTGTGCAAAAAAAGTCCTCTAGCTTGTTTAAGAATGTTATCCACAAAATATCTAATATATATGCATAAATAAGATTTGGCATTAAATAATGGTTGATATGCTATAAATTTAATTACAGTGGTTGATATGCCATAAAACCCAACCCAACCCAACCAACTAGCAAATACATATCTAATATGGCACATATTAGAAGCATATATAGAAATTTGTAGAAGTAAGATTGAAGTCAACAGTTTGGTTGATAAGCTATAAATTTAATTACATTGGTTGATATGCCATAAAACCCAACCCAACCCAACCAACTAGCAAATACATATCTAATGATATAGCACATATTAGAAGCATATATAGAAATTTGTCAACAGTTTGTCGAAACTAGTACAATACCCATGTAGCAACTATTTGGTTTTGTGTGTTAGTAGTTTCTTTGGCAAAATAGTAGCAGGCTGAATATCTATTTAACTAATCACTCCCTCATGAATAGGATGTGCTGGTTTGAATTCTAAATTTTTCTTCACTTAGACTAGTTGCCATATAAAGGTTGAAGAACCCAGTCTGTATTTACTTAACCCCTCTGCCATGGGTAAGATGTGTCACAAGGTCAATTTTTAAGTGGAGAACAGCAGGTTTAAATCAAGAGTTTTTCTTTTCCTAGACTGGTTACTGTACCAAGGCTAAATAACGCAGTCTGCTCTACTATTTACCCATAGTTGGGGGAGAATAAATTGATTTAAGACTTTTCCAAGGGTATTAATGGGGAGTGAAATACAAACAGCCTCATCCAGGTTTGAACTCAGGTCTCCACTTCCATTTCTTATGTATCAAACTAAATAAAGAAATGATACTTTACTCAGAAACATTAAACATAGTAGAAACTTTAAAAAAAATTTAAAATGAACATTGACAAGTATTTATTTTTCTATGAATTCATATAGACATAGTGGTTTGTTAGTTCATTGGCCTTATATGTGAAATCACTGATGAATAAAATAATGTTGGAAATGAAAACATGCCACTAATGGCAACAAACAAATCACAGAAAATTGTTGCCCATATATAAAAAGATAATTTGATAGAAACAGAGCATTAGAGTGAATCGGTCACAAAGTAAAGTTTGGAGTTAGCCTTTGCTTCAAAGTGGCAAGGAAGAGAGTTAAGAGAGAAAATGAATCTCTTACTGATTGGTTTGGTTTGGTTTCTTTGTTTAATGGCATATCAACCCTTGTAGGTTATTTAATGCCAAAGCCATTCTCCTAGAAGAACAGTAGTCGTACTATTTAACCTATAGTTGGGAGGATAAGGGGGTACATACCTTTCCCAAGGGTATTTGCCCGAAAGTGAACGTAATAGTGCGACTGGAGTACGAACTCGCTTACAACAATCCTGCAGTCCATCGCTTTAACCATTGCACACCATGAGGACACCCCCAGTCTCTTACTGAGTTTTGATAAAATGACTTTGACCAAAATTGTGTCATCTCTACAGCCTCATAAGATAAGAAAACAAGTAATAAAAGCTTTTTAAGATAGTGAAAAAAGAGATTTTGTGGTGTTCTTTTTCTGACTTTCTCTTCAGACACTCGTGACACAAGAAACAGGCATTCTTTGCAGAGCTAAACAACAAATCTTGATTATTTCTCATGATTATTTTTTAAGTTGAAGTCAACAACTGTTTAAAAGATTTTAAATTTCACTTTCCTTGAAATCTAATCCCATGCAAAACATCATCCCTTGATATAAGATACTTTTTATTACATTACAAGGTGACTATCTGATTGACACTTAAGATAATATAAATTTACTAGAAAGTTTATAGTTAGAAACCAAATACTTTAGTGAAAAGTCAGATATGGTTGTAGGTAGTAGCCACATGGTCAGATGTGGTATGAGGTGGTAGCCACATGGCTTGTGTTGAATACTCACGGTGAGTGGGTAGATTTGAGAAATGTCAGCTAACAGTGAATTTAGTAGAATTTACTAGCTTTATTTGGCATATCTTTGTATTTATTGGCTGAAAATGGTCCCTATAAAATGGTCCCTATAAAATGGTCCTTAGCAAAGTTTCTGTACAGAACATTTTTTGTGCTTTTGAAAAATATTTTTATTACCTACTACAACTAGGTATTTAGTTCCAATCAGTTTAGAAATAACTTGTTCATAGTTGCCAAGTTGCCTTTTTTTAAATGCCAAATTCCAGGAATCTGGCTTTTAAATTGTTGGTATCAGGAAATTCATTTTGGTTTTTTCTGGATTTTCATTGCATGCCAAGATTATTTGTGTGAAAATTATATACTATTTATTTTTATAAAGCATTTTCTTTTATGAAAAATAGTTTTGGCCATCAATTTGTTGAAACTATGTATACAATAATCTTTTTAGAAAGACAGCCAAAAGATGTTGCTTAAAAATTCTAAATCTTTTATAGAAAGAAATTAAAACAAAAAAATAAACCAGCCCACATAAAATTTGCATGAACTCTTTCAGTTTGCTCAAAAAGAAAATACCGTTTCAAATTTGCATACTTCATCTCTTGTTGATTGGTTGATTTGAACATTATTAAATCATGTTTAATGAATATCTAAATTTGGGAAGGTTTTTCCTATTTTTTTTTCTTGTATTGTTTGGCTTTAAATGAAAATTTAAACCTAGCAATGATGTTTTTGTCATTTGGTTTCTGGTCTTTGAAAAGTGGTAATTTACTAAGGTTTTTTTTTGTTTTTTTTTTGCTTAGATGTGGCACAAGGCCATATGAAAGGGGCACTCAGTAAGACTCGAACTCACTCGTGTAGATTTGCTAGTCAAGCTTGCTAACCATTACATTACCCAAGACGCCCTGGTCTTTGAAAAGTGAAGAGTTACTCATTAATTGCAAATTATCTTATTCTGTAAATTTACGGCAAATTATTCAAATAAATATAAAATTATATACTAATTCTTTTTTAATCAATAGAACTGTTCTAGAAACCTTAAAAATATATAGAAATATTTCTTCCTTTTCTGGAAGAAAATCTCTGAAACATTTAATTCAGCTTAAAAGCTTCGTAAGGGTAACACAAAGCAAACTTTTGGACCTTTTATTTCCAACACAGATATCAGTGAGATACAATAAAGGTTTGATAAATAGGGCCAAGCTTTGCCTTGCTAACCCAAATTTTTTTGTTTTTCAATAATATCTGCATCAGAAAAATAAGGTCTAAAAAGTTCAGCTTCAGGTTACCTTTATCATGCTTTTAACCTGGACCAATTATTTTTTGGTTGCCTTTGAGGTATTTCATTAATAATGACACACTTCTAAACAATTACCAAATCAAGAGAATTAAAATTACATTCTCCTTAAATACAAGATTTAAAGAGTATTCTATAAGTAAAAAACAAAACAAAGATTAAACAAAACAATGTGACTATTATTAATCTTCTTTAAACACTTGTAAATGAATAAAAAGACCCATGAGCTACAGTAAGAATTATGTTTAATCCTTAATCTTCTATCAGTGAAATTAATGAAAGCATCTTTCATTCATCTACAAGGACAACAATTGAACTTTATATTTCAATTAAGAATGAGATTATGAAAGATGGCATATTGTATAGAACTTAATCAACATACCTTGTATAAGCAACAGGAAAGAAAATTATTAATGTGTATCAAAAGTATTTTTGTTTTTTATAGACATTTACTCTGAAGTTTATTTCGTGTACATATCTATCATTCCACAATATTATAATCATTACAGTTTTTCATACCAGCATTAGCTGATGATCTTTCACTTGAATTTGAGTGACAGCAAGTCTCCTCAAGTCTCCAGGACTCTTCTCAGTATTCTGGCCGTTCTCAAATAATATAGTAGTTGGATGGTCTTCATACATCCGCCAACTTCCAAGTCCTCCAGTCTCTTTAACAATCTTTTAGTTATTTTTCCAAAAGCACCAATCACAATTGGTGCAATCATCACTTTCATGTTCCACAGCTTTTTCAATTCTCTAGCTAGGTCGAGGTACATTATTATTATTATTATTATTATTATTATTATTATTATTGTTGTTGTTGTTATTTTACTTCATATGAGTTTTTTACACCAGCTTAGGTGATTGTCTTGTACTGGAGTCTGAGTGACTGCAAGTCTCTTCAGACCTCCAAGACTCTTCTCATTAATCTGTCTGATCTTTACAATGCTGTAGTTTGGATGGTCTCAATTTTTCCTCCAATTTCTAACTTTTCCAGCCCCCTTTCCAAGCTTCTGGGGACCATTCCAAGTGCACATATTATGACTAGTATCACCAATACCCTCATGTTCCACAGCTTTTTTAGTCCTCAGTCTTTATGAGTTTTTTACACCAGCTCAAAAAGAGTATAATTATAAACCAGAGCTTGTAATAATTATCAAGAAGAAAAAAACTTGTCATGTAGTGATTTTTGTTGTTCCATCTGACTATAGAGTAAAAATAAAAGCAAAAAACTGAATAAATCCCTAAATCTTGCCAGAGAGCAGTGCAACATGAATGTGATGGTAATACTAATTGTAATTAGTGTTCTTGGAATGGTCTCCAAAGGCCTGAAAAAAAGACTAAGAGAACAGAAGATCAGAGGAAGAATCAAGACCATCCAGACTGCTGCATTGTTAGGATAAGCTAGAATACTGAGAAGAGTTCTGGAGATGTGAGGAGACTTGCTGTTACTCAGACTTCAGTGGAAATCTACCATTTAATACTCGTGTAATAAACTTGTGGAGAAGAAGAAGAAGAAGAAGAAGAAGAAGAAGAAGAAGAAGAAGAAGAAGAAGAAGAAGAAGAAGAAGAAGAAGAAGAAGAAGAAGAAGAAGAAGATCTTTACCAGACTGTGAAGAATGACAATTGCCACCAATGTTCAAATTATCCACACCTGTTTCTGTTTTGTGCTAGAACTGCTTGTCTTTTATTGGAATGCTATATGATTTGTATAAATTCAGGAAAGTTTTTATCCATCATGTCATGGCAGTTTTTTGCATTACTTTTGTGCTAGCATTTCACATTTACTGACAATGTATCTGACACTCTTCATAGTTGGTATCTGTTACTCTCTACAATCCTCAGTCTAGTACTTGTCTTAGTTTTTAGTTTATTTGTTTGGTATATATATATAGTCATCCACAGACAGATCTGTTTTGTTCTATCAGAACTCATCAGTGTGGCTAGACATACTAGCTTCCTGTAGCTGGGATCAAAACCTGGTTGACTCAAACACCAATCCAAGCCTCTACCCCTCACCCACGAGGAACCAGTAGCAGCGAAGTAAATTTTAAATGGTTATGAATCACAATTACTATTGTTTAAAAATCGGGAAAAACAGAAATAACAAATACAGCCTACACAACACGTCAAACAGGAATGGACAACATCTAATTGATTTCATGATAGAAAATAGATTAACATGCCTCAATACAAACTTTCAAAAAAGGGAGGGAAAATTATGGACCCACACATACGCGAACAAGAGTAAAGCACAGATAGACTACCTCTTTATAAACAGAAAATGGAAAAATAGTGCGATGAATTGCGAGGCATACTCCACTTTCGAGGGTGTGTCCTCCGATCATAGAATAGTCACGGCCAAAATACGTCTAAGCCTACGAAAAAACGCCACACGAACAGTGACAACTAGGCACTATGACTGGGCCCTACTTAACAACAGAGACATTAGAGACAAATATGCATTAGAATTAAGAAACAGATTCGAAACACTACAAGAGAAGACAGAAAAAGTTACCCCAAATGACGAATATGAAAATTTTGTTGAAGCACACCTAGAGGCGGCATCAAAATGTATCCCAACAAAACCTAGAACTAAATATAGAGTCCCTTGGGAAACGTCAGAGGTTAGAGAAAAATGTGCACTCGTGAAAACTGCCTCCAAAAGCTATCGGAAGAACCCAACAAACACAAATGCCCGAAAACTAGAAAAGGCACAATATCAATTAGCAGGAATATATCTAAAAGAACAGGCAGAATACATACAAAATCAGATAGATAAGATTAGAGACTCGGTAGAAGATAGACAATCCAGGATAGCCTGGCAAACAATAAACGAAGTAAGTAGAAGGAAGAGCACAGCCAAAGCAAAATTGAAAGCTGCAGGCCAACAAGAAAGAGTAAAACTGTGGGAACAGCATTTCAAAAATCTACTAGGAAGCCCACCGAAAATAACGGGTGAACCGATCACCAGAATTATCAGTAAGCAATTAGACATTAAACTAGGGCCTTTCACCAAAGAAGAACTCTGCTCGGTTCTTAAAAAAATTAAAAATAGGAAAGCTGCAGGGCTAGACGAGATCCCCCCAGAAGTGTGGAAGACTAGACAATTCGACGATATACTGCTCCGGCAATGCAACGCTGTCTATAGTCAAAATAGGATAGAAAGATGGATGAAGGGATGCATCCTTCCTTTCCCTAAAAAAGGCGACCTCGGATTAGCCAAGAACTACCGAGGGATAACACTTACATCCATAGCAGCCAAAATCTACAATGCCCAACTACGAAACCGCATAGAACCCAAAATAGACAACATCCTTAGGAAAAACCAAAATGGCTTCCGGAGAAATAGATCCACAACCTCACAAATATTGACCATCCGTAGAATCCTTGAAGGCGTCCGGGCAAAAAACCTTTAGGCGACATTACTATTTGTCGACTTTACCAAGGCCTTCGATTCCATCTACAGAGGGAAAATGGAACTAATCCTACTAGCATACGGCCTACCTAAAGAAACCGTAGCAGCAATAATGATCCTCTACAAAAACACAAAAGTGAAAGTACGTTCACCAGATGGAGACACGGAATACTTCGACATTGTTGCAGGAGTACTACAAGGAGACACGCTAGCCCCATACCTCTTTATCATCTGTCTAGACTACATGCTTAGAGCTTCGATCGGCAAAATCAGAGAAAATGGCTTCGATCTAACTAAGAAAAGAAGCAAAAGGTACCCCGCAAAAAAAATCACAGACGCCGACTACGCTGATGACTTAGCGTTACTGGCGAACACGCCTAATCAAGCAGAGACACTACTGCATAGTTTGGAACGAGCTGCAGCAGGCATTGGCCTCCATGTCAATGCGCACAAAACTGAATATATGTGTTACAACCAAACGGGCAACATTACCACTCTAGACGGAGCCTCTCTGAGGCTAGTGGACAAATTCACCTACCTAGGACGTAGCGTCTCATCAACAGAAAATGACATCGACACACGACTGACGAAAGCATGGACGGCTATAGATAGGCTCTCAATAATATGGAAATCAGACCTGACCGATGAAATGAAGCGCAGTTTCTTCCAGGCAGCGGTTGTATCGATACTGCTATATGGATGCACTACATGGACACTAACCAAACGGCTGGAGAAGAAACTTGACGGCAACTACACAAGAATGTTGAGAGCAATATTGAACAAGTCCTGGCGACAACACCCCACGAGACGCCAACTGTACGGCCACTTGCCTCCCATCACGAAAACTATACAGGTCAGACGAGCCAGACACGCCGGACACTGCTGGAGAAGCAAGGACGAGCTCGTAAGTGACGTACTCCTATGGACCCCCACATATGGCCAAGCAAAAGCAGGACGACCAGCCCGAACTTACATACAGCAGCTATGTGAGGACACAGGATGTAACCTAGAAGACCTGCCGGAGGCGATGAACGATAGGGAAAAGTGGCGAGAGATGGTCAAGGATATCCATGCTGGCGGCACAACAGGATGATGATGATAACATACATCTGCTTAACGGCTACCGAGACCTCAATTCATATATTAAGAGACTTGCAATAAATGCTAATGGCAACGCGATTACTTCATTCGCTAGAGAACTCAACCCTTCAGGGGTAGGGGAGTATATATATATATATATATATATATATATATACCAACCTACACACAAGCTGGACATGCCACAAGGTCCATTTTTTAAGTGAAATTTAGCAGGTTTGAATTCAGAGTTTTCCTTCCCCTAGACTGGTTGCCATATCAAAGTTAAAGTGCCCAGTCATCCTTTCTATTTACCTATCGCTGGGGTGAGAATAGTTGTATTCATAGCTTTCCCAAGGGTATTAGCACTATATGAAGGGTATAAATCCAACTATCCTCTTTTCTCTTTGGTATATTAACCTTCATGGATTATGCACTAGTTTTACAATTTGAAATTGATAGTGTTATGTGAACTCCATAAGTAGATGGACTCACAATAATAATGAAGAGTGTATGTGATTACCTCTCTGGTCTACTTAAAAGTTTTGAAATTGTATGCTCAATGGTCCAAAAGGTCATTACTTTCTCTTATGGTAGCACCATGAGGAAAAAAATGAGGTAAAAGGCTTGACTGGTAAAGAAGTTGTCTATTCGCAATGGGTCTTCGTTCCTTCTTTAAACCCTTCTTTGACCGTGAAACTCTGTTCGCCTCAAAGAATGCCCTCTTTGCAAAGTCTAAAATCGCAGCTGTCAGGCAACACGTGTGTTCTGCTCGGAGAAATGGTAATAAAATGGTCAACCCTTCTGGTCAGTGTATAATGGTAATATGTCCCCAACTCTTAAGGTGCCCGTACCAAACAAGGGGGATAGCTCCCTCATTTACACTTCTCTTTTCTGCTAGAGATCTACTAATACCCATTAGGTGATGTAGTCAAACCTGTATAAATGCAAGCAAGGGAAAATTTCTCTCTCTTTCCTCATAGCATTCAAATAGTGTGTAAGTACTTGATCTCTGGCTCAAGGAAAGCACAAAATATGTAAGTCTTTATTCAAAACTTTATATACCCTTTGTATCTCATTGTCATTTTTGTATTTATTCTATTCATTTTGCTCAGACAATAAAATATGTTAATTTATTGTGAATTGTTCTAGCATTTAATCTATATGAAAAAACAATATTCAACCAACCACCATTCTTCTACAAGTTGCCCATATTGTTACTTCTCACTCATTTTTTCTTTGAGTGAGTAATTTTGCCCCAAAACAACAAACCAGTAAAGCTAACCTTCAGTACTATAGCGACAACTGCAAGTGTATCAACTCACAAGTGCCCGTGGTGTAATGGTTATCGTCACATGATATGGACACGGCGATACGAGTTCAAGACTGGACAAGACTGATTGCATTTCACATAGCACTAATACCCTTGGGAAAGGTATGAATCCAATTATTCTCCCTCCAGCTATGGGTAAATAGCAGGGCAGAATAGGTTCTTCAGCCTTGGTGAGGCAACTAGTCAAGGAGAAGGAAAACTCTGAATTCAAACCTGCAAAACTCCGTTAGAAAAATTGACCTTGTGTCATATCCTGCCCGAGCGGAGGGGTTGGGTAAATAAATAGGATCAACTCACAATTTTGAGATAAAAAGCAATTATTAAACTTTTTAGAAAATAGTTAGAATGTATATATAATACATAAACTGTATGCATTAAAAAAATTGCCATAATCATAATATATCATCATCATCATATCGTGCTGGCAGCACGGATATCCCTGACCCTCTCTCGCCACTCCTCCCTATCGTTCATCGCCCTAGGTAGGTCTTCAGGACAGCAACCTGTATCCTCACATAGCTGCTGAATGTACGTTCGTGCTGGTCGTCCTGCTTTTGCGTGGCCATGTGTGGGGATCCATAAGAGTACATCTCTTATGAGTTCATCTCTGCTTCTCCAGCAATGTCCTACATGTCTGGTTCGCCTAACTTGAATAGTTTTCGTGATAGGGGGCAGGTGGCCGTACAGTTGGTGTCTTGTGGGGTGTTGCTGCCAGGACTTGTTCAGGATTGCACGCAGCATTCTTGTGTAATTGCCATCTAGTTTCTTCTCCAGCCGTTTTTTTAGCGTCCATGTAGTGCATCCATATAGCAGTATCGATGTGACCGCTGCCTGGAAGAAACTGCGTTTCATTTTATCGGTTAGGTCTGATTTCCATATAGTCGATAGCCTATTGATAGCTGTCCATGCTTTCGTTAACCTCGTTTCGATGTCCTTTTCGGTTGATTCGACGCTGCTTCCTAGGTACGTGAATTTGTCTACTAGTTCAAGAGGGGTTCCTTTTAGAGTGGAGATGTCCCCCGTTTGGTTATAGCAAATATATTCCGTTTTGTGTGCATTAACATGGAGGCCTATGCTTGCTGCTGCTCGTTCCAAACTATGCAGAAGTGTTTCGGCTTGGTCAGGTGTATTTGCCAGTATCGCTATGTCATCGGCGTAGTCGGCGTCGGTAATTGTTGTTGCAGGGTATCTTCTGCTTCTTTTCTTCGTCAGTTCGAAGCCATTCTCTTTGATTTTGTCAATCGATGTTCTAAGTACGTAGTCTAGACAAATGATAAAGAGATACGGAGCCAGCGTGTCCCCTTGTAGTACTCCTGCTACAATGTCGAAGTATTCTGTGTCTCCATCTGGTGATCGTACTTTTACTTTAGTGATTCTATAGAGAATCGTTATTGCCGCTACGGTTTCTTTAGGTATGCCGTACGCTAGTAGGATTTGTTCCATCTTTCCTCTGTGTATGGAGTCGAAAGCCTTGGTAAAGTCGACAAATATTAATGTCGCTTGTAGGTTCTTTGCCCGTACACCTTCAAGGATTCTGCGGATGGTTAATATTTGTGAGGTCGTGGATCTATTTCTTCGGAAGCCATTTTGGTTTTTTCTAAGTATGTTGTCGATTTTGGGTTCTATTCGGTTTCGCAGTAGGGCATTGTAGATTTTGGCAGCTATGGATGTAAGTGTTATGCCTCGGTAGTTTTTGGCTAATCCGAGGTCCCCCTTTTTAGGGAAGGGGAGTATGCAACCCTTCGTCCATCTATCTATCGGATTTTGATTGTATACTGCGTTGCAGTGTCGGAGCAGTATGTCGTCGAATTGTCTGGTCTTCCATACTTCGGGGGGAATTTCGTCCAGCCCTGCAGCTTTCCTATTTTTAATTTTTCTGAGAACCGAGTCGAGTTCTTCTTGTGTGAACGGTCCAAGTTTAATGTCTAATTGTTTGCTAATTATTCTGGTGATTGGTTCATGTGTTATTTTTGGTGGGTTTCCAAGTAAGTTTTCGAAGTGCTGTTTCCACAGTTTTATTCTTTCTTGTTGGTTTGCTGCTTTAAGTTTTGCTTTGGCTGTGTTCTTTCTTCTGCTCACTTCGTTTATTGTTTGCCAGGCAATTCTAGATTGTCTATCTTCCACCGAGTCTCTAATCTTATCTATCTGATTTTGAATGTATTCTGTCTGTTCCTTTATATATATGCCTGCTAATTGATATTGTGCCGTTTTTAGTTTTAAGGCATTTGTGTTTGTTGGGTTTTTTCGATAGTTTTTGGAGACTGTTTTCACTAGTGCACGTTTTTCTCTCACCGCTAAAGTTTCCCATGGGACTCTATATTTAGTTTTAATTTTTGTTGGAATGTATTTTGCTGCTGCCTCGAGGTGTGCATTGACGAAATTTTCGTATTCGTCGTTTGGTGTACTTTTTTCCGTCTTTTCTTGTAGTGTTTCGAATCTGTTTCTTAATTCTAATACGTATTTATCTCTTATATCTTTGTTGTTTAATAGGGCCCAGTCATAGTGTTTGGTGGTCGCTGTTCGTTTGTCGTTTTTTCGTAGGCTTAACCGTATTTTCGCTGTGACTATTCGGTGATCGGTGGACACACCCTCAAAAGAGGAGTATGCCTCGCAATTCAATGCACTATTCTTCCATTTCTTGTTTATAAGGACGTAGTCTATCTGAGCTTTAGTATTGTTTGCGTACGTGTATGTCCATAGTTTGCCCTCTCTTTTTTGGTAGTTTGTATTGAGGCATGCTAATCTATTTTCTATCATGAAATCTGTTAGATGTTGCCCATTTCTATTTGACGTGTTGTGGAGGCTGTATTTGTTGTTTCCGTTTTTCCCGATTTGTGCATTCATGTCTCCGCCAATGACTAGCATGTTGTGTTTCGGGATGCTACGCACTAATGAGGATAACTCATCGTAGAAGGTGACTATTTCATTTTCTTCACTAACATTGGTGGGGTTGTAGCATGAGATGATTGTTGCTCTGGGGTTTCCGTTGAATGTAGCTGCCATCATTCTAGGTTTCTCTTGTTGCTCTGGGGTTTCCGTTGAATGTAGCTGCCATGTATAATACAACAACCGGACATTGGCCTAGCGGTTAGAGTGTTCGCCAATGGCCCGGGAGACCTGGGTTCAATCCCAGGTCGAGTCATACCAAAGACTCAAAAAATGGTACTTGATGCCTCCTTGCTTAACACTCAGCATTATAAGGTACGGATCAAGGGTAAAGTGGAGCAATCCAGGGAAAGGAGTAGCGCCCTCCCCTACACATTGGTGTAGTAAGCTGTCGAAAAGGGAGCCTTCGGGTCACCCTCGACTATCGCCGCCAACTTTACTTTACTTATAATACAATATTTTTAACAGTTTTTTCCAAGTAGTGGTCGTGTTGATACTACTATATGGATATACAACATGGACGCTAACAAAACGTATGAAGAAAAAACTTGATGGCAATAACACAAGAATGCTGCGATCAATATTGAACAAGTCCTAGAAGCAGCACCCTACAAAGCAGCAGCTGTACGGCCACCTACCACCCATCACAAAAACCATTCAAGTTAGACGGACCAGACATGTTGGACACTGCTGGAGAAGTAGGGACAAACTCATAAGTGACATACTCCTGTGGACCTCTTCACATGGACGAGCAAAAGCAGGATGACCAGCTTGAACCTATATACAACAGCTCTGTGCTGATACAGTATGTAGCCATGAAGACCTACTGGGAGCGATGGACTATAGAGACAGGTGGCGAGAGAGGGTCAGGGAGATCCGTGCTGGTGGCGCAACATGATGATGATGATAATACAATATGTTTAATATGTATGATATTTATAACATGTATATAATATTATATGGAATATAATTTGCCATAATCATAATATATAATGTATGTATAATACAATATATTTAATATGTATAATATGTACTACATGTATATAATATGATATAGAATATAATCAAGTCGTGCTGCTAGACAAATTTTCCTGACACTCTCTCTCTCCATCCATCCCTATCATCCATCACTCCTGGCAGGTCTTCTAAACAGTATTCAGTGTCTGGTCAGAGCTGTTGCAGGTAATTTCTTGCTAGTCAACCCATCCTGACATGTCCATGTGTAGGGGTCCATAGTAGAATGTCACTTATGAATTTGTATCAAACAAGACAAAATATAATATAATATAATACAATACAATGAAAGTAAATAAAGAATGAAAGTAAATAAAGGATTGTAATCTAACAATATGTAGAAAAATTGCTAACAAGGTAATCCAAGTGGAAGGAGAGATTTATTAAGAAGCCATCCATTAATAAATCTCTCCTTCCACTTGGATTACCTTGTTATGAATTTTTCTACACAATACAATACAATATAATATAATATAGTATAATATAATATATAATGTAAGCATAATACAATATGTATAATATATATAATGTAATGTATATATTATACATTTCGCTACTAGCAAAGGCATGGACAGCTATCGATAGGCTTTCGGTCATATGGAAGTTAAAGTGCAGTTTCTTCCAAGCAGCAATCTGGTCGATACTGCTATATGGATGCACTACATGGACGCTAACTAAACAGATGGAGAAAAAGCTTGATGGCAACTACACAAGAATACTGCGAGCAATACTGAACAAGTCCTGGAAACAACACCCCACAAAGCAGCAGCTATACGGCCACCTACCACCAATCATGAAAACTATCAAAATCAGATGAACCAAACATGCAGGACACCGCTGGAGAAGTAGGGACAAGCTCATAAGTGATGTACTCTTGTGGACCCCTTTGCATGGACGAGCAAAGGCAAGACGTCCAGCTTGAACCTACATACACCGATACAGGATGTAGCCCAAAGGATCTACCGAAAGCAATGGACAATAGGGAGGTGTGGCAAGAGAGGGTCTGGAATATCCACGCTGATAGCCTGACATGATGATGATGATGATATATAATACAAAAAATGATAGCTATAATTATGTGTACCATAATTATTTGGGAATAACATGCATTTACGAGATGCATACAATAAGTTTCCAGACTTTTTTCGTATGGGTATTTAAAATTGTCATAGACTCTTGAGAATTATGTATGTTATTGCTATACATCTTATGAGGTGACTGACCAATTTTTATGATCTCAGGTTCAAATGAACAGCTACAGCAGGAATTGGAATACACCCTACTAAAGTCTTTTTGTCACAGCTGGTGAATTTCAAAGAAGAACGATTTGCAATAAAATTCTGTTTTGAACTTGGAAAAAATACCACAGAAACGTATGGAATGCTTCAGACTGCTTTTGGAGCATCTTGCATGAATCGAGCATCAGTTTTTGAGTGGCATGAGAGATTCAAGGAAGCCAGGGAGTCTGTGAGGGATGACGGGAGGTGTGGGAGGAGTAAGGAAGTCAATACACCACAGTTGATTGGCTGAAGGGTTAGGGTTAGGGTTACTATGTTGAGGTTTTAAGGGAGTTCAGAAAGAGATTCCGTCAGAAGAGACCAGCACTCTTCAAATCGGGTCAGTGGCATTTCCACCAGGACAATGCACAAGTCCACAACTCCATCCTTGTTGCAGACTATTTGACCAAGATGAGCATCAAGACAGTTCCTCACCGTCCCTATAGTCCAGACGTTGCTCCCTGTGACTTTTGGTTATTCCCTAAGCTCAGAGGCTGTCATTATGAGACAATTGAGGAAATGAAAGAGGCTGTGATAAAGGTCATTGACATGCTCACACAAGAGGACTTCCATGGGGCCTTTCAGAAGTTGTTGGAATGGTACAACAAGTGCATTGCAGCCAGAGGAGATTACTTCAAAGGGGACTAGAGTTTCATGTGTGTACTATCAATAAAAGTGCCCATACGAAAAAAGTCTGGAAACTTATCGTATGCACCTCATATATATAACATGCATGCCTAACTTTGGGCTACAAAGTTCTGGGAAATGAAAAATTCTTGTGTATAATACACACTGACTCTTAGAATTTGTAGCATCTAAATCTAACCTAAAAGTCTGGAAACTTATCGTATGCACCTCATATATATAACATGCATGCCTAACTTTGGGCTACAAAGTTCTGGGAAATAAAAAGTTCTTGTGTATAATACACACTGACTCTTAGAATTTGTAGCATCAAAATCTAACCTAAATTTAACCTTTGTTCAACTTTTGATCATTTTGTACAGATTAAATACAAGAATTTATATAGTTTACATTTGGTCTTAAAACAAAATTAACACGATATCTAAAATAAACACACAGAGATGTTCACACAAAAAGGCAACAAGCTTGTGAAAAAATAAGCTCGCATGAGAAGAAAAAAAATTATAAACAAACACACATTCCAACAGATATTTCTCTGAAATGATGTAAAACACATCAGTTTGGACTACTGATATAACTTACTTTCGGTCATCTGATCCTAATATGGTGAGAGAAGTGGGCAGAAAAAGTTAATTATATAGTTCTTGTTCCTAGAAGAGTAATGGTGTCTTTACATATATAATGAGTCCAATACACAAATAATTATGGTATTTCAACCTAGAATGTTGTGTAAAAAAAGATGATATAAGATTAGAACAATTTTATTATAACTATAAGTAATAATGAAATCTGTTTTAATCTAGTGTGTTGTGCTAAAAAGGATGGAATAAAACTATAATAAATAATATCCTATAATAAATAATATCCTATAATAAATAATATAAATAATTATAGTAAATATTAGAAACAATGAAGAATGTATAGACTCAGTGTGTGGTGATATAAAAAAATCAATATCAAAATTGTGTATAATTAAGTAATAAAATGATATTAATAATAAAGATTCTGCCCTAGAAAATGAGACCCACAAAATTCTCTGGATTTTGAGATAAAAACAGATCACCTAATTTCAGCCAGAAGACCAGACCTAGTTGTAGTTAGCAAGAAGAAATGAATGTCAACTGGCAGACTTTACCATTCCAGCTGATTACAGAGTTAAAATAAAGGAAAGTGCAAAACTAGATAAGTACTATGATCTTGCCAGAGAGCTAAAAAGTTGATGAATATGATGTTAACAGTAATGCCAATAATAGTAGGAGCCTCTTGAACAAAATCCAAGAACTTGGAAAAGAAACTGGGAAAACTTGAAATCTGGGAGAGAATTGAGACTGATTAGACTACAGCCATTGGCCTAATGAGTAGAGAGTTCACCATTAGTCTGGGAGACTGGGGTTCAATCCCAGGCTGAGTCATACCAAAGACTCAAAAAATGGTACTTGATGCCACCTTGCTTTACACTCAGCATTATAAGGTAAGGATCAAAGTAAAGTGGAGCAATCCTGGGAATAGAGTAGTGCCCTCCTCTACACCTCAGTGTAGTAGCTATTGAAAAGGGATCCTTTGGGTCACCCTTGATTAAGGTTGCCAACTAAGACTATAGCACTGCTGAAATTGGATAAGATTACTAAGAAGAGCCCAAGAGAGCTGAGGATACTTACAGTCACTTAGACTTCAGTGAAAACCACCAGTTACTATAGGTGTGAAAAATTTGCCTGGAGTAAGATGTTATAATAACAAATAACTAGAGAGCTGAAAAAACTATGGAACATGAAAGTGACTGTGATACCAGTTGTAATGGGAGTGCTTGGTACAGTCACCAAAGGATTAGTACAGGACTGGAGGACCTGGATATAAGAGGATGAGTGGAGACCATCCAAGCTACAGCATTTTGAGATTGGCGAGAATACAAAGAAGAGTCCAGGAGACTTGAGGAGACATGCTGTCACTCAGCCTACAGTGGAAAACCATCAGCTAATGCTGGTGTGAAAAACTCTTGAATGATAATAATAATAATGATAATAATAATAAGAAGAAATAAATGCAGATTTGCTAGAATACTGAGAAAAGTCCTGGAAATCTGATTAGATTTGTGATCACTCAGACTCCAGGAAAAGACCACTAGAAATCAGAGGGAGCTGTCTTGAGTAAGGAGAATGGGGAAACAATTCAAAGTCATAGTTGGTTGCTTCAGATACTACAACCTGAGCAATGAGATGTTTAATTACTTAAAAAATATAAGGTGTGTTCAAAAAGTATCAAAACTAAAATGAAAAATGATATAATCTTATGTATATATAATTTTATCTTCTAGTAGTCAAGGGTGACCTGAAGACTTCCTTTTCAATAGCTGCTACACCGAGGTGTAGAGGAGGGTGCTACTCCTTCCCCTGGATTCCTCCACTTTACTCTTGATACGTACTTTATAATGCTGAGTGTTAAGCAAGGAGGTATCAAGTACCATTTTTTAAGTCTTTGGTATGACATGACCTGGGACTGAACCTTGGTCTCCCGGGGCATTGGCAAACACTCTACCCACAAGGCCAATGAGCCAAATTACATCTTTATGTAAATCGCTACCCCCTCATAACTCCTAATGCTTCCTTGGTGGGGCTGGAAGTGATATGGACCCTTTTAACACTGTTGTAAAATCATTATTAGTTGATAGATCAGCTTCAATTTTCTTATTTGATTGGTTTGGTTGGTCTGTTGGGTTTTATGGCATTTCAACCTTTGTAGGTTATTTAACACCGAATCCATTTTTATGTAAATAATCTGTTCTATTTCAAACAATTCAGTTTAGCATAAGTACACATTTTAATTGTCAAAAACATTTCTATTTCAAACTATTCAAGCAGTTATATGTAACAATTCAGTTAAGTGTAAATACAGTTTCAATGTCAAAACAGTTCTATTTCAAATAATTCAGTTAAGCATAAGCATGCAGTTTAAATGTAAATACGGTTTAATTGTGAAAAACATTTCTATTTCAAGCTATTCAGTTTACTCAAACAATTCATTTCAGCATAAGTACACATTTTAGATGTCAAAAACAGTTCTATTTCGAGCAATTCAGTTCAGCACCAGTATGCAGTTCCAATGTCAAAACAGTTCTATTTTAAACAATTCAGTTTAGCATAAATACGCAGTTTAAATGCAAAAATCAGTATAGTGAAAGAAGCACGGTTTAGTTCTATTTAACCCATAGATAGGACCCTTATCAGGTGCCACCACTCAGGGCCTGAGTGGACCTGGGAGCGATGGCAATAAAGGGGTACTCCACATTCCCCAAAGCTCCAGCACTGCTGGAACCTCACCATCAGATTGTTTAGTGTCATATCCAGGACACTCGTTGGGGGTTCTTATCCCTTTGCAGAGAAGCAGTCGGTGTATTCTACAGCCCCAGCCGACTGGGCAATTTCTTATTTGAAAGATAATGATTGTTGCCTCACTTTTCTTAAATCTTTAATTATATCTGTTCAACAATTGTAAAAGAGAGGTTCATAATCATTATAAATCTTATACATGATTTTTTGAATTTAACTCTGGATCCATAAAATGCCCATCTTGTACTGTATAGCATGGTAGCAATGTTTGTATACTGTTGGCCATGAATTTGACTGCAGTGTGTTCTTACCTTATATATGTTGAAGTCCAAGTTATCTAGCCTGATAGTTATAAATACTTAGTTATGTCCCTTGTCTTTGTAGTAGTCTTTTATGTTGTAATAAAAATGGTGTATGGGCTTTGCATGAGTTCTCTGAGTTAATATGAAGTTGTAAAGAAAACAATATATATTAAATAGATATAAACATTTGCTCACTGCCTTTTCAAACCTCTAAATGCCACTCCAGTGAAATAATTCTAGTCACTGCCCACTTCATAATTCATAACACATTCCCCAAGGGTGGTAAAGACCTATTTGGGAAGCACTGATCTTTATATTACTAAAATTCTCATTATGTTTGTGGATATGTAACTGTAACTCAGCAAAAAGAGCACATCCTCACATGATTTTTATAAGAGCAATACACTTGAAATGCTGTAACTTAAAAAATATAGCAATTTCCAGTCTAATTTGAAACTGAATGATAATTTGGTGGGTTCTCTATAAATGTAATCTTTTTAATCATTGAAATTCTTGAAATAACAGAAATAATAATGAATACTAATTAGAATATTTTACTCCTTTCTATCATCATGGTCCATCATTAGAACTGTAAAAAAAAAGTTTACAGGTCAAGTATATGTATATTAAATTTTTATAAGAGCAATGCCCTTAAAAAATAAAGCAATTTTCAGTCTAATTTGAAACTGAATGATAATTTAGTGGGATCTCTATAAATGTAATCTAAGTATGGCTGAGAACTTTTTAAACGATTCTCATTTAACAGAGATAACTACTAATTGGAATCATTCACTCCTTCCTAACTAGAAGCACCTATATAATCATGGATCACTGTTATAATATGAAGTGCAAGTCAGAATCGTCCACTCCTTCCTAAAAAGAAGCAGCAATATAACCATGGACTCCATGGGTAACCTAGGATTTAATAATTTTATGATTGACTATGAATGCCACAAAACCAAACAGAAGTAGGGAAGATTGTGTTGTGCCATTTTTTCCGAAGAAGAAGGTATGCTTGCCTAGAAAAATAGCTTTTGAAATCTGAGTTCTTGGTTTGAACACCAGTTTCTGAGTTCAGTGGATAAATCCGTTTACTTTCGGACAAATACCCTTGGGTAAGGTATTGTTATATCAGCGTATAGTTGCAAGGAAAGAACAAAAACACAGTTGCAAAAACAAACATGAAGGCACGTAAAAAATTTTAACAATTATATTGAAAACAAATAAGTAAAAGGTTCAAATAACTGGGTTTGTATAAATGTGTTGATATGGAATTAAAGAAAGTAGAAAAATGTTCTATGCTTAATAGTGGTAGGGTTGTTGGACTGAGGCGTCAATCAGATGTTACGAGTTCGGAGAGGAGAAGGGTGTTTTGTGATTTACGACTTAGTCACTTCCTTCAAAGCGGAGAAGAGGAAAGTCAACGGGGGTTCGAGTTTCGCCTTTCTTTCTCTCTCTCTCAGAGCTGGAGTTCTAGTCTTCGGGTTTCGTTTGCCTTCTTTAGATCTGGCTCCGTTGTTGAGAAATTTGTCTTTTATAGCGTTTTTGTCTTCCGATCGGATCAAATTGGGTTTTCTTTGTTTTTTGTTTTTTTTACCGTGAGGGTCACGAATTGGCCGAAAAAATTACTTAATCATTCTTATTTTTTGACAAATTTCATCGATATTTCGCTATGTGCTGATCCTATGCGCAGAAGCCCCTTTTTTCATTCTAAAGAAAGTTCCAGCACCGATAACATCCGGTGAATGCTCTCGTGGACGCTAGTTGGAATAATTAATTTGTATATACGATAAATTAGAAGAGATCTCTTTCGTTCATATAACAATATGAACCCCTCTTATCCTCCCAGCTATGGGTTAAATAGCATCAGTGCTGTTCTTATAGAAGGATGGCTTTGGCGTTAAATGACCCATGAAGGTTGATATGCCATTAAACACACAAACAAACAAACAAACAATTCAGTGGATAAATGTGCAGCTATGAGGTGGGCCAGGATGTAGACCACTACAAAGTTAATATTTTATCATCAAGGTTGTTAAAAGGTGGTTCTATGTCTAATCAAGAGAACATTTCCTCTGCTATTTACGTATTTTCATCAGTGGTACAGAACTTAGAATAAACAGAAATGCCAACACGTGAGTGAAAACAATATTGTAATTGTTGAATGGAGGGGTATCTGCTTAGAGTTAAGGTATTATTCCAAAATTCTATTTTTGCTAATCGTTATCTTTTTTTTTCTATTAATTTCTTTGGATGTGACAGAAATATCTTTTAAGAACAGAAAGCGATTAAGAGTTTTAGTAGATAATGAGAATGCTGATAGCAAAGTGACTGATAGATGGGAAAAGGAAAATTTAGAATGAAGTGACTCAAATCTGAGAGAGAGAGAGAGAGAGAGAGAGAGAGAGAGAGAGAGAGAGAGAGAGAGAGAGAGTCTAGATGAGGTAGCGTGAAAGTCAAAATGAGAAGTAAGGTATGTTAGGGAAAGCATGATAAACAAGCAGAAATGAAGAAGAAGAAGAAGATATATATATATATATATATATATATATATATATATGGAGAGAGAGAGAGAGAGAGAGAGAGAGAGAGAGAGAGAGAGAGAGAGTGTGTGTGTGTGTGTGTGTGTGTGTGTGTGTGTGTGTGTGTGAATAGATGAGGTAGAATAAAAGGGAGGGAGAGAGAAAAGTGAGAAGAAATAAGCAATTTTAAAGAAATTATGATTAACGAGCAGAGATGCAGGACAGAGATGAAGAAAAAGGAGAGAGAGAGAGAGAGAGAGAGAGAGAGAGAGTGTGTATGTATATATGTCTGTGGATGAGGTAGAGTGAAAGGGGGGAAGGGAGTGAGAGAGAAAAGTGAGAAGAAATAAGCTATTTAAGAGAAATTATGATAAACGGGTAAAGAAGAAGAAGAAGAAGAAGAAGAAGAAGAAGAAGAAGAAGAAGAAGAAGAAGAAGAAGAAAGAGAGGCGATAGAAAAGAAAGAAATAGAAAAGGAGAAAGAGGGAAAGTGCGCGAGAAAAAGAAGGAAGAGAGAGAGAGAGAGAGAAAGAGAGAGAGAGAGAGAGGAAGGGATGGAGGAAAAGATATAACTATAAGATATTAACGAAGAAAAAATTGGTTTGGTTTGGGTTTCTTTGTTTAATCAACCATTGTAAGTTATTTAAAGCCAAAGCCATTCAGTAGTGGTACTATTTAACCCATATCTGGGAGGATAAGGGGGTTCATACCTTTCCCAAGGGTATTTGCCTGAAAGTGAACGTAATAGCGCGACTGGAGTACGAACTCGGGAAGAAAAAAGCTAAGGAATAAGAGATTATATGGAAAAGAGGAAAAGGAGAGTACATAAAATGAAGGAAAAAAAAGAGTACATAAAATGAAGGAAAAAAAGAGTACATAAAAAGATTCTAGAAGCCGAAAAAGAAGAAAGTTTAAGATTTATTAAAAAAACATAACTAATTATGAAACTGACAAGCACAATCAGCAAAGTCATGATTTATTAAACGACATACATATTGCATGAATAAAAATAGTTTTATGCTTAGAATGAAGTCATATATAAACGGCTATATACAGAGTTTGAGGCGCTCATAGTTAAATAGTTATTGTCGTTGGAAATGGACACGGCAACCTGAGTTCAAATAATGAACAAAGCTGTTTGTATTTCACTTAACGTTAATACCATTGGAAAAGGTGTGCACCCAACTATTATTCCTCTACCTATGGGTAAATAATAGGGAAAATTGGACTCTTTAACCTTGGTATGGCAACCAGTCTATAAGAAGGAAGACTGAATCCCTACTTCCGCTTACAAATTAACTTTGTGTCACATCCTGCTCGCGGCAAAGGGGTTGGTATATACGTATATACAATGCTGGTGTCACAATTCTGCTCACAAACATTTTTTGATTTGTTTATTGAAATGCAAGAAAAAGTTAGACATTTGTTCAACACAACGTGAATAAAAATGAGCGAAACCAGTGAAATATTTCATATCAAGTAAATTCAACTTTGTCGACACTTCGATTGACTTCACCATTTCAGCACATCATTTGACTTGTAGTGGAAAGAAAATTTCGTATTCTGGTTTGGCGCGCAATTTAATTCGACGCATAATTTCACCCAATCAGGCTGACCTATCCTATTCATCCCGGATCCCCTTTTCCTGGGCAGCAGAAATTGGGTAAGTTGCCAAACACAGCCTCTTTAGCTGGACAACGCCGCCCAGTGCAGACGTCTCACAGACGGCTCTTCAATAGCAGCATGGACACATGAGGGAACCTATCTAATTTATGGATTCCTTGCGTCTAATAACTTTTAGACCTAGGAATGAATCCCAGTTGAATATGAATTAGATACATTCAATATGCCACCACAGGAACAACTTTATGTCATCCCCAAAATTGGCTATGTCAACGCGATGCTTTTATTCCGCTCTCGACACCTAGCTTTCAATTCACCTCTGGGTCACTTTAATGGAGACAACGCACACTCTTCACCAGACGCACAAAACTCACGGTGACTCCAAAGTTCATTTCCTACAACGGCAACATGGCTTTCGCTAAACTATGGCGAATACAATCCCTCGCACGTCACACGACACGCGCTGCCTATCTCAACTTTCTCATAACTCCATTTCGTCTCCTTACTCACAATCTTACTCTCCACGAGTCCTGCAGCACAAACCCAAACTCAATATTCCATGCTGCAAATAAAAACTATTCTTAAAAACACATTTCGACTATCGGCATCTTACTTCATCATCTCTTCTTTATATACCGAACAACAATTAGCGAAAGACCTTTCACTCTTAGCGAGGAAACAACTCAACGTAAACAACACACATACGTTACAACAACCATTCCTCGCTAACCCTAACAATAACAGTTTCACCATGCTAAAATTTACCGCAAAAGACTGTACTCGTTCGATTTCCAGAATTAATCTTCATCAATTGAACATCAACCATTACCAAAGATCCTTATCGTTATTTAAATTTTTAAACAGCAAATTTTATCACACTCCAAACTTGAAACGTGACTTGGATGTAAGACTTCATGTTTTAAAAATTTTGTTACTTGTCCTAAAAATATTTGCCTTATATATGTTTGTCTTTAATTGGAATCATTTTGAGATGAGGCTTCTTATTCTGAGAATTAATCTTTTTTATTTATTGCGGACTTTTTGTCCTCATCTTGGTAGTTTTTTTTGTGTTGTTTCTTCTTTCACTACGTTTCGGTCAAATTCACCTCTGGTCTTCTTCAGGTGATTTTACTGCGACCTTGGATAGGAATGCTGAGTCTTGTAACCGTATCCCCAGTAATTACTGCTTTCCATAGTTGTCTATCGCACCATGTTTTTGACCAAGTAAACCTCTGGCCGGCTTGGCCGAAACGTAGTGAAAGAAGAAACAACACAAAAACAACCAAGACGAGGACAAAAAGTCCGCAATAAATAAAATTTTTTTATTCTTATATATTTTTGGTTTGAAAAAAGAAAAAAAAAAACTTTTCTTGGTTGGTGCAGACACGCAAGACACTGCTGGAGAAGCAAAGACGAGCTCATAAGTGACGTACTCCTATGGACCCCCGCATATGGCCAAGCAAAAGCGGTACGACCAGCTCGAACATACATACAGCAGCTATGTGAGGATACGGGATGTAACCCTGAAGACCGTCCAGAGGCGATGAATGATAGGGAGAAGTGGCGAGAGAGGCTCAGGGATATCCGTGCTGGCAGCACGACATGATGATGAGGATGATAATCATTGAGCTTATTTTTGTTTATTGATAAAGGTTTAAAAGCTGAGTTATCTGTCCATCTATTTCAATATTTTAGCAACTTTGAGAAAATCTCATCAAGGATGCAAAGAGATTTTTCTCAAGTAAGGCAGACGCCAGAATGAGGTCGAGAGAACAGTATTTTTAAAACGATATATATATATATATATATATATATATATATAATGAATAATTATATACTACATTTATATATTTAATGCCATGGAAATTTGGTGTATATATATTGAACACTCTCCATGTTATATTGTACTTGGTTCCCCACAAATTCACAAAGTGATTTAGTGACAACTAACACTGTTGTAATATATATATATATATATATATATATATATATATATATATATATATATATATATATATATATATTGACTACGTACAGGTGAAATCCTTTTAGAACAAAGTGCATGCAGTAATTGTCCGAAAGATTGTTCATTCCGATCATCCTTGAAATTGATATTATACGAAAGCGCTTACAAAGTATTCCTAGTCAGCCATCTTTAATGAAACACGAATCGAACATGTTTGTTATTCCCTCATCATTATCATGGCGTACAAACAGCGCGGATTCCTTTGACTCTCTCTCTCTCTCTCTCCATTCGTCTTTAGCAGCCATCACTTTTAGAAAGTTCTCTAGATGGCATCCAGTGTCCGCACAGAGCTAGGGAATGTGAGTTATTGCGGGTCGGCCAACACTATGTCCATGTGTAGGAGTCCATAAGAGAACGTCGTATCAGTTCGTCTTTACTTCTCTAGAAATGCTCGGCATATTTTGTTCGTGTTACTTGGATGGCTTGTGAGATGGGAGGTAAGTGGCAGTAAGGCTGCTGTTTTGTAGGATTGTACCACAACGGTAGCAACGGGACAGTATGTTCTATAATGGCACTGGATAGACACCTGCACATAATAGTACCAAATAGACATTCGTATCTCCAGGACCCCATTGTGACTCGGCGGTGGTAAAAGTTGACGAACGAACGAAACTCTGTTTAACTACACAATCATTTACTACTAAAATTTGTAGGAATTCACCGAGAGAAAGAAAGAGAGTATGGAAGCTGAGTTGACTGCATTAGCTTGGCAAAGAGAAGCAACATATCATGGTGAGAAAGAGAGAGCAGACACAGACCACGCATTTCCTTCCTGCTGTATTTCTAACTTGCAGGGTCGCTTCAAGTGTGTAGAGCCCACACCTTAAAATGGGGCTCATATCTTCTCTGCTAGTGTTCAACTCCTTGTCTTTACCTCATCACATCTCGCCGTTAACTCCCACCCAAAATGTAGTTCCCTCTCCTCTGCCTGGTGTCGGTGGGAGGAACATCTCCTGCCTCACCGAGTGCACCTGTCCCACAACAAATGTCCTGGATATGACACTAAACAATCTGATGGTGAGGTTCCAGTGATGCTGGGGCTTTGGGGAATGCGGATCACCCCTTCATTGCTATTGCTCCCAGGTCCACTCTGGTCCGAAATGATAATGCCCTATCTATGGGTTAAATAGAACTAAACTGCATACTTATGCTAAACTGAATTGTTTGAATTAGAACTGTTTTACTAAACTGAATAGCTTGAAATAGAAATATTTTTAACAATTAAACTGTGTACTTATGCTTAACTGAACTGCTTGAAACAACTATTTTTAACATTGAAATTGTACTTATGCTAAACTGAATTGTTTGATATAGAACTGTTTTGACATTTTACTGTGTGTGGAGAAAATCTATACTTATACTAAACGGAATTGTTTGAATTAGAATGGTTTGACTAAACTGAATAACTTGAAATAGAAATGTTTCTGACTATTAAACTGTGTACTCATGCTAAACTGAATTGTTTGAAGTAGAACTGATTATTTATACAAAAATAGATATGGCGTTAAACAACCTACAAAGGTTGATATGCCATAAAACACCAACCAACCAACCAACCTTGATATACGATCATGAAATCATAAATCTACGTAATTAAATTTTGAAATTTTGAAGAAGTCCTTTTTGTCCATTCATGTTTGAATTACATTCATGTTTGAATTACTCGTGTATTGGTCGACCTTTGATTTATGGTTATAAAATCATTAATTTATGGAATTAATTTTTTAAGGCAGTTATTCCTTCTCATTTATAGTTGGATTTCAACCTTACAAAATTATTACTCACGTAAAACATTCCCCCTTAATTATCAGGTCTTCAAAATTCGACCTATACACAAGTGTATACAGTATTAAGCAGCATCAAATTTAACAGACAATTTCAACGCTGGAAACTTTATCATTACCGCCATTTACAAAAATAGCAACTTTGTTGGCAGCAGCAGCAACAATAACAAAATCAGCGTTCTGATACTTGTTTCCATGGCCAAGAACTGTTTTTCAAATTTCCATGCAAGAAAAAAAAAAAAAAAAAAAAGAAAAAAGAAAGAAAAAAAGAAGAAAAGTACATATAAGAGAATGCCACGGGCGTGGTAATATCTGAGTGAGCATATCACGTTTTTTGACGGCCGAGGACCAACTCACCATCAAATTCTCGGGATGTTGGTAATCGGAAACGTTGTTTTTTGTGTGTATGTCGGTACGAGCGATTGAGCTGGCAAGAAGAAGAAGAAGAAGAAGAAGAAGAAGAAGAAGAAGAAGAAGAAGAAGAAGTCAATGGCTCATAGCAATGATTTAATGAAGAAATACTTTTAAACAGATGTAGTCATGCGCTTGGATTCAAACATACGTGGACTGGGTGTGAACGTATGTGAGTGTGTGTATACATGCGTGCACAGGTGTCTGGAGAAACATGCATAGAGGCTTGCACAGGCATATCCGGGGTGTAACGGTTATAAATGAAAGAAATGAATTCAGTGATCCGAGTTCAAATTCTGGATGGATCTGTTTGGGTTTCATTTCCAGCTAATACGCATGGGAAAGATATGAATCCATCTCTTCTTCCTTCAGCAACGGGTAAATAGTAGAGCAGACTGATCTCTTTAACCCTAGTATAGCAACTAGTCTTGAAGAAACAAAACCTCTGAATACAAACTAGCCGTATGTATTGACCCAACCCTTCTGCCACAAGCGAAGTAAAACTGGTTTGAATTCAGAATTTTCCTTCTAAATTGGTTGCTCAGCCTAGGCTAAAGAATCAGTCTGCCCTACTATTTACTTATAATTTAAACTAGGTGTACTCTGCTTAAGGAATTGACCTTGTATTGTATTTTGCCCATTGTGGAGGGATTGGCCAAATATAAACAAATTCTTGTTTCTGTATAAGCTGTGTCTAGTATAAAACTAACAAATCATAGAAGTGGCGATATAATTAATGAAGATGACTTCACTGGTCATAGTCTAGTAGGAAGTAGCAAAGTTTAACAAGTACTAGCTCTACGGCAAGTATATCATATGTATAGAATTTACGAAACTGTTTAGTTTGGCATACAATTCTACAACTTTTTACATTACCTGCTGTTATTAACTGGTCACCTATCAAAATACTCAGCAGGCTCATCGTTGCTTAACTTGTTATTTACAAAGCTTTGCTTATTCTGGCACAGAGGTCACAGGTTGCTTACATTATCTGTTGTTATCAAGTGGTCACCCATCAAAGCAATGAGCTGATTCGTTATTGCTTAACTTTAATGAAACGGTGGAACCAGTGTTTTGGCGTGACTTGTTTGTAAGTCAAAAAGTTAAGCGTTAGCTTACATTTAGATAAAAGCTACAAATATAGGGCATTGACTGAGTGAGAATCAAGCTTAATATTAAAAATTCTACTATTACAGAGCTTCAATTTGACACAAGGTCATAAATATAGGACTCCCGGCAAGAAAGCTAGAATTGAACTCACAAGTAATGGTCCGTTAGCCTATCTCGCTAACTATCACATCAGAGATAAAAACCAAAAGGAGCTTAAAGTTGACACAAGGTCATAATTATGGGGCTGCAAGTAATATTGTGTTTTTATGTACAAATACATTTATCTATGTCGGTATTATTTGGTTTTGTTTCTTTGTTTAATGACATATCAACCTTCGTAGGTTATTTAATGCCAAAGATATCATTGGAGGAGATCAGGTTAGTTTAATTTCCTTGTTTCGTGGCATCTCAACATTCATGGGTTACTGAATGCCAAAGCTGTCCTTATAGAACAGTAGTAGTGTTATTTAAGCCATAATTGGGTGGGATAAGGTTTAGTTTAATTTTTTTGTTTAATGGCATAGCAACCTTCTTGGGTTATTTAATGTCAAAGCCATTCTTGTAGAACAGTAGTGATCATATTTACCAACCCCTCCACTCGGGCAGGATATGACACAAGGTCAATTTTTAAGCGGAGTTTAACAGGTTTAAATTCAGAGTTTTCCTTATCCTAGACTAATTGCCTTACCAAGGCTGAAGACAACAGTCTGCCCTACTATTTACCTATTGCTGGAGGGAGAATAATTGGATTCATACCTTTCTCAAGGGTATTAGTGCTATGCGAAATGCTATCAGTCTGGTCCAGGATTTGAACTCGTGTCGCCGTGTCCATTTCCTACGACGATAACCATTACACCCCGGGCACCTCCCGATCATATTTACCAACCCCTCCGCTCGGGCAGGATATGACACAAGGTCAATTTTTAAGCAGAGTTTAACAGGTTTGAATTCAGAGTTGCCCTTTTCCTAGACTAGTTGCCTCCCCAAGGCTGAAGAACAGTAGTGATACTATTTAATCACTATATATATATATATATATATATATAGTGATTAAATAGTATCACTACTGTTCTTCAGTATATATATATATATATATATATATATATATATATATATATATATATATATATATACTGAAGAACAGTAGTGATACTATTTAATCACTATATATATATATATATATATATATATAGTGATGAAATAGTATCACTATATATATATATATATATATATATATATACATATATAATAGCTACTACGTCGAGATGTAGAGGAGGTCGCTACTCCATTCGCTGGATTGCTCCACTTTAGCCTTGATCTTTACCTTATAATGCTGAGTGTTAAGCAAGGTAGCATCAAGTGGCATTTTTATGAGTCTTTGGTATGACTCGACCTGGGATTGAACTTCGGTCTTCCGGACCATTGGCGAACACTCTTCTCATTAGCCAAATATTAGTTTGCTTACGACACTTGCCAATGGCAAGTATCGTTAGCAAACTTATACTTGTGTGCCGTGGTGTAATGGTTATCGTCGTAGGAAATGGACAAGGCGACACGAGTTCAAATCCTGGACGAGACTGATTGTATTTCACATTGCACTAATACCCATGGGAAAAGTATGAATCCAATTATTCTCCTTCCAGCTATGGGTAAAATAGTAGGGCAGACTAGGTTCTTCAGCCTTGGTGAGGCAACTAGTCTAGGAGAAGGAAAACTCTGAATTCAAACCTGTTAAACTCCGCATAAAAATTGACCTTGTGTCATATCCTGCCCGAGCGGAGGGGTTGGTAAATATGTATACTTGTGTGCTAGACTAACCAAAACTTCATAGATGACAAAACTTATTGTGAAGTCACACTGAAAGAATCAGTTTCAACCAGATCACCGAAGTTAATCTCTTTCTCTCTCTCTCTCTCTCTCTCTCTCTCTCTCTCTCTCTCACACACACACACACACACATACATATATGTATATACATGATTAAAATTTACCGTTTAAACGATCGAAATCAAGAAAATATAGTGGTCTGGGCATAAGAATGCTGAGAAATGATATATCTCAATTATAAAATAAAATAACGTAAATTAAGATCACCCATGACTCTGAGTTTTTTTGTACACAATCTTCCGGCTAGCTTAGAAATAATAATTATATATATATATATATATATATATATATATATATATATATATATCACTACTTAATTGATTAACTTCGGTGATATACGTGGCGAATTCAATAGGTTTCCAGACTTTTCTTATAGGCATCTAAAATTGTCATAGACTCATGAAAATTCAGTATGTTATTGCTATACATCTTATGAATGAGATGACTGACCAATTTCTATAACTTCAGGTTCAAATGAACAGCTACAGCAGGAATTGGAATACACCCTACTAAAGCCTGATTGTCACAGCTGATGAATTTCAAAAATGCAATCTGGACGTGAGGACACTTTAGAAGAACGATATGCCATAAAATTCTGTTTTAAACTTGGAAAAAATGCCACAGAAACGTATGGAATGATTCAGACTGCTTTTTTACCATCTTGCATGAATCGAGCATCAGTTTTTGAGTGGCATAAGAGATTCAAGGAAGGCATGGAGTCTGTGAGGGATGATTAGAGGCGTGGGAGGAGTAAGAAAGTCAATACACCAGAGTTGATTGGCCAAAGGGTTAGGGTTAGGGTTACTATGTTGAGGTTTTAAGGGAGTTCAGGAAGAGATTCCGTCGGAAGAGGCCAGCACTCTTCAAATCGTGTCAGTGGCATTTCCACCAGGACAATGCACAAGTCCACAACTCCATCCTTGTCACAGACTATTTGACCAAGATGGACAGTTCCTCACCGTCCCTATAGTCCAGACGTTGCTCCCAGTGACTTTTGGTTATTCTCTAAGCTCAGAGGCTGTCATTATGAGACTATTGAGAAGATGAAAGAGGCCGTGACGAAGGTTATTGACACGCTCACACAAGAGGACTTCCATGGGGTCTTCCAGAAGTTGTTGGAACGGTACAACAAGTGCATTGCAGCCGGAGGAGATTACTTCGAAGGGGACTAGAGTTTCATGTGTGTACTATCAATAAAAGTGCCCATACGAAAAAAATCTGGAAACTTATTTAATGATCCTCGTATATATATATATATATATATATATATATATATATATATATATATATAGTATAATGGCTATCGTTATAGAAAATGGACACGGCGTGTTAAAATCCAGGACGATGATATTTGCATTTTACACAGCGCTAATGCTCTCGGGAAAGTTAAGTATCCAGCTATCCTCTCTCCATCTATGGATAAGAAGAAGGGACAGACAAGGCTCTTTGACCTTGCTATGGCAACCAGTCTATGAGAAGGAAAATTCTGATTTCAAACTTGTTAAACTCTGTTAAAAAAATGTAGGCCTTGTATTGCATTCAGTTCGTATGGAGAGATTTGTTAACACACACATACACGCACATACACACACACACATATATATAATTGTAAAAAAAACAAAACAAAAAAATCATCAACAAACCGTAATATGGCTATTATAGATTTCTTTCAGCTGGCTTCTCATAAGAGCAACCAACCTCTTTAGATAGCCATCACACAAAAGAGAGAAAGGAATTTGAAAAAAATATTCTTTCAATGGATATTTACTCGTTTAAAAAAAATGAAGAAAGAAAGAAAGAAAGAGGACAAAATATGGGCTAGAAGTTGGTGTCAAAACCGGATGTAATATCATCGTCTGGTGTCATGTATCCTTATGAATTAAAAAAAATAAACAGAAATCACAAAACCTTCAGCAACTAAAATCTTTTCAATAAATGAACTGTTCTATTTTAACAAAAAGATTTGTCTATTTATTTATTAAGAAAAATATACATGAGAGCGTGCATTCTGTATATTAAATGAAGAAAGAATACAAAGAATTTATCACGTAGTAGAACCCTTGGAACAATCCTGAGGAACTTGGAAAAGAGACTGAAACAACTGAAATCTATGGAAGATTTGAAACAACCCATACTACACCACTGAGTACAGCTAGAATGAACAAAAGAATCCTAGAGAGCTAAGGAGACTTGGAGCTTCTTATTGCTGATCGGAAAAAAAAAAAACAACAAACACACAAACACACACACACACAAAGAAAAAGAAACAAGAGTGAAAATGAAAGAAAGGGGAAAAAAGATAAATACTCTTGTGGCGCTTGAAACAATCTGCAAAGTCTTGGAAATAAGGCTGGAAGAGTTGGAAATCAGAGAATAAGCCGAGACCATCCAAACTATAGCATTGTTGAGGTTGTCCAGAATACTGAGAATTGTCCTGGAGACTTGAGGAGACTTGCTGTCACTCAGTCTCCAGTGAAAGACCATCAACTATTGCTGGTGTGAAAAAACTCACAAGGAGTAATATAATAATAATCCAAACTGCAGCATTGCTGAGATTGGCTAGAATACTGAGAAGAGTCCTGGAAACTTGAGGCGACTTGCACTCGTTCAGTCTTCAGTGAAAGACCATCAATTAACGCTGGTGTGACAAAACTCACAAAGGAGTAATATAATAATAATAATCCAAACTGCAGCATTGCTGAGATTGGCTAAAATACTGAGAAGAGCCCTGGAGACTTAAGGAGACTTGCTGTCACTCTCTCCTATAAAAGATAATCAGGTAACACTAGTGTGAAAAACCTACAGGAAGTATGATAACAATAATAATAAGACAATGTTAAGACAATTTGAGCTACCAAATTCAGAAAGTATCGGAACGCTTGGAGAGAAGGAAAATTACAAATATGTATTTACCAAACCCTTCTCCTAGACTGGTGGCTTTACCAAGGATAAAGAACCCATTCTGCCCTGCTACTTACCCATAAGTGGAGGGAGGATAATTTGATTCATACCTTTCTCAAGGGTATTAGTGTTATCTCGTCCAGGATTTGAACTCGTGTTAGCGATGTCCGTTTCTAATGATGATAACCAATACACCACGAGTCCTTTCACAAATTAAAAGTGCTCAAGAATACTGGAAGGGGACACCATCAAACAAACGGAAAAAATAAAAAACACAAAGAAAAGAGTACCTCAGAAGACATTGGCATAATAGTTAGAGTGTTCGCCAATGGCCTGGGAGACATGGGTTCAATCACAGGTCGAGTCATACCAAAGACTCAAAAACGGACATTCTACATGGAAAACCTTCACTGAAGAACACGCTGCAACTAGCTACACACAGAAGAACCAGCCTTGCGGCCAGTCACACGAGCTATTTGCAACAATGACACACTTCCAACAAACTCAAGGACCAACATACTATCCGGCGACACCAAAAAGAACCTTTTCTCTCTCTGACTCGTTTACTTCTGCTAAAATGATAAACCTTTCGTTGTTGTGTTTTCAAAGAAGTTTCGTTGTTTATTTGTATTGTCAATTAACTTATAGTGTTATGGAAACTAAATATTCACCACTAAAGGACGATTCTTAAAATGAACAAGAGTGGAATTTACAAATGAACTAAAGGACAAGAAAATTGATGACTCCCGAAAGATGACATAGACTCATTATATGTTTCAAGAAAAGAAGGAGGAAGATTATGCAAATGCATAGACACAAGTTCTCCAAGAGAAAAGAAAGACAGATTGTAGCAGTCAATAACAGCAACATTAACATAAAAACAGACAGAAAAACAATAACAAAAAGTAGAAAACAGAAATAAGAAGAAAAACAACTGTATGGATATTTCGAGCGACAAACTGGTGAGATTGCACGCGAGAAGACATGGACAGGGCTAAAAAAAGGAAACCTCAAGAGAGAAACTGAATGTCTCATAATAGCAAAACAAAACAATGCCATAAGGGCCAATCATATTCAAGCGAAATTGATAATACGTAAAGAATAGCAAGTATAGGTTATGTGAAGACAGAGATGAAACGACTGATCACGTAAGCGAATGTGGCAAACTTGCACGAAAGGAGTACAAGACTAGGCTCGACTAGATAGAGAAGTTGATTTACTGGAAATTGTGGGAGAGATTAGAATTTGACCATATAACCAAATAGTATATGCACAAACCGGAATATGTCTTAGAGAATGAGATGCATAAAATTCTCTGGGATTTTGAGATCACCTAATCCCAGCCAGAGGACCAGACATAGCGTTAACAGTGTAAAAAAAAATGCTGTTCTGTGGATTTTGCAATTCCCGCGGACTACAGAGTGAAAAAAAAAAAAAAAAGGAATGCTAAAAGATAATTAAATACAGTGGCGGCCATAATGTTCAGAACGGCATAGTTTCGTCAGAAAAAGTAGGTATAACTTTTTATCTAAGTTATTTTAGATTCTATAATTTTCACAGACAATAAATACGCTATTAATTGTTATTCTGTGAAATTCTGGTGTTATTTGAGATGATTATAAAAAAAGTATTGAATGATTTAGTGACTTACTGCAAAACCCATGGAGGCCAAAACGATCAGAACGATTTAAAAAAAATGAACACTACTTCGCTAGACAATTGAAAAAACTGTGAAACATGAGGGTGAGGATGGTACTACTTGTAGTTGGGGCACTTGGAATGGTCCAAAAGTTTCGGAGAGAGGAAGACTGGAGGAATTGTAAAACCAGACTATCCAGACAATAGCATTGCAAAGCCTTTTTTTATGAGTGAGGCTTCAAACTTTTTGAACGATCCTCATATTTAGCAGTTTATATTAATAGAACAGCAGGGATTCGTAGTGTTAAAACATTTCAGTAATAACATATAGACAACTGGCTTGGACAAAAATCTCAATTTCTTTAAAGTGGACGGACTTAGTCATAAAAATGAACGAGGGAATGAAAAATATTAATTTACTAAATTTAGCTTAGTTTGGCTCAAGGTCAGATATATAGACAGTGAGGATCCAACACATTAACAATTACCTTCTCTGAATTCAAACCTGTTAAACTCCGCTTAAAAATTGACCTTGTGTCATATCCTGCCCGAGCGGAGGGGTTGGTAAATAGTACCTTCTCGGACTTGGTCTCTAACCAAGTCACCAATCCAGGCACCTGAATAGTCATTTAGTAAGCTTATCTTAGTTTGGCCCACATTCAAAAGTATACTTGACTGCATCAAAATCATTTCCTAAGTTAAGCTTTATTTAGCTCAAAGTCAGAAGTATGGGGCATCCAGTGAGACTCAAACTCACTTGCAATGGTTTGCCAGTCTCCTTGACTGTATCAGTCATTTACTAAGATTTGCTTAATTTAAAGTCAGAAGTATAGGACACTCAGTGAGAACTAAAACCAAAATAGATGGTCAGCTATTTTGATAGCGTCATAGTCATTTCCTAAACTTAGCTTAGTTTAGCACAAATCCAGAAGTATGGCACACCCAGTGAGAAAAAATCTTATCAACAACGGTCTGGAATTCTAGTTTATTAACCATTACACAACATACTATGTACAGTTCTGATTTGATGTTTGTTCTTAAATAGTACAGGTTAAAAGCGCGGCAAGAGTCACCGTCTATGTGTACGCCCTTTCAAAAATGTCCATATTTGGTAAATCAAGTGGCTTTGATCGTTTACCCAAGCTTTTCTCGTTCCCCAGTGATACCTACATCGGAAAGGTATTATATGACCGAAAGGGATCTTTTCTAACTTATCGTACACACAAAACAATGATTCCGACTAGCGCCTACAAGAGCATTCATCGGATGTTATCGATGCTGAGACTTTCTTCAGAATGGAAAAAAGGGGTTTCTGCGCATAGGATCAGCGCATGGCGAAATGTCATTGAAATTTGTCAAGAAATAAAAATAATTAAAAGTAATTTTTCAGTCAATCCATGACCTTCGCAGTAAAAAACAAAGAAAACCCAATTTGATCCGACCAGAAGAGAAAAACGATATAAAAGACAAACTTCTCGACAGCAAAGCCAGATCAAAAGAAGACAGACGATCCCGCAGACTTGAACCCCAACTCAGAGAGGGAGAGAGAGAGAGAGAGAGAGAGAGAGAGAGAGAGGCAAAACTCGAAACCACACATCATCCACATTGACTTTCCACTTCTCCGCTTTGAAGGAAGCGACTAAGTCGTAAATCATCTAACACCTCTCTCCTCTCGTAACATCTAATTGACTTTATTTGTCGCCGCCTCACACCAGACAGGACTTGACCCAAGGTCAAAAGCCTGAAGGCCGATTAAAGTGGGGATTTAGGGGAGGGGAAAACGTCGGGAACGAGCCGAGACTCGAACCCTGCTGATCTATGCTGCTCATTGACCCACGAAGTGAAATGTGGGTTTTATGAACCGAGCAATTTCACGAACCCAAATCTGGGTCCGGGCACGGATCCCGGGTTTATAGCTTGAACTAGACAGCAAGGTCTAGTGCTATACATAAAGGACAAAGGTTGCAGCAAAGGTGGCCCAGCCGAAGTTAGGGGCCTTTCGGCCTCGAATCTGCCATTGATTTCGATACCTCATCCGGCACGAATGCCAGATGGCCCAGCAAAACCCATGTAATCATCTAACTGACCGCATGCACGTAAGTCTAACAGTCCTACCACTATTAAGCATAGAACGTTTTTCTATTTTTTAATTCCATATCAACACGTTTATACAAACCCACTTATTTGAACTTTTTATTTCTTTATTTCCAATATAATTGTTAAGATTTTACGTGCCTTCATGCTATTTATTTTTGCAATTGTGTTTTTGTTCTTTCCTTACAAACATACGCTGATATAACAAAGGTAATGTAAAAGTAAAGTTGGCAACCATAGTCGAGGGAGATCCGAAGGCTCCCTTTTCAATAGCTACTACACCGAGGTGTAGGGGAGGGTGCTACTCCATTCCCTGGATTGCTCCACTTTACTCTCGATACGTACCTTATGTTGCTGTGTGTTAAGCAAGGAGGTATCAAGTACCATTTTTAAAGTCTTTGGTATGACGTGACGTGGGATTGAACCCAAGTATCCCGGATCATTGGCGAACACTCTACCCACAAGACCAATGAGCCGGTTTACTTGCTTACTTTAACAAAATTAAGGCCTTAAAAAAATTAGCTTCGGGCGCTTGTAACCAGTACTACAAGCTCAATGTCTAAAACTGGTGAAATTTTAAATCAGAGTGTTTATTTCCACTAGTGCAGAGTACATGAACATATCTAGTAGACTATATTAATAGAGCAGCTGGTATTTGTAGTGTGAAAACATTTTAATTATAACATATTGATTCATTTAAAACTGTTGAAAAATGCGACATTTTCAACTTAGAATTCTTCATATTTTTGGCTCTCGGGCATTGGCTGATTGTCCAGTTGTTCAGTTCACCCCAGACTTGGATAAAAATCTTAATTATTCAAGATGGACGATGAACTTCAGTCATTAAAACTTAAAAATAAAATAAAATAATATAAATAGATAAAAAATAAATTTGTAAGAAGAAATAGCAGAAAAAATTTAACGAAAAACAGGAAAGTTGTGGTTTTGGTATGCTGTCCCCTTCAAAAGAAAGTTGATTCTAAGGTCTGGAGGTGGAATTATTGGACTCTTTTGTCGACAACAAAAGCAGTTTCCCGGGTCAGTAGATTCGGTAAACGCCTCCGTAGACTCAATAGAAGAAAATTCGAATTGAAATAGAAAGATATTCATCTCTAGGAGGAGGAGAAAGCGGTGGTCTACTTGAAGTTCACTTAAAAAACAGTAAATTTCGTTTTCAACAAGCCTACACAGGAAACTAGATGAACACAGCTGTCCAAGTTGATTCTACACAAGAAGATGCCGAGAAAAGAACAGACCCTAAAATTGGCTTCAAAAAGAACTTTGACATAAAATACCAAAGAATGGTATTTTATCATTAACAAAAGTTAAACTAAGAGTAGGTGGTTGACAGCAATGCTTCGTGTAAGTCAGTCGTTATTTTTTATACCCTCTTCTTTTTTTAGGTTATAGTATTGTCGTTATTTGAATGTATGTTATTTTTGTTATTTAGAATTCTATGTTTTCGGCAAGCATAAGGGAAAATATTCAAAGCTGGATTTTGTAAAGTTTATTTCTCTTGAAATAAATTACTTTGTGGGAACTTGTTTTCGTTTTTTTAAGAAATATAGACATACTTCTCTTTCAGATAGCAAAAGTTAGCATCCCATCCCCCTTTTTGTTTCCTTTATTTTTATACGTTTCTCTCTCCCTTTAACTAACCTGGCAGTTACTGGAAGATAATTTCTTGTCTAGGCAGAGATAAAGTCTACAAGGTAATTTAGGTAGAATTGTACTTTATATAGCGACTAGCATTCGAATAATTTTGTTAACTTTTCTTATGTTGGTCATTGCAATTTAAAACTTAAAACCTAGCATATTAATTGAATCGAGTACATTTCGCATAGTTCTTGACTTTGGGCGGGGTGCTGACAAAAAGGAGACGAGCCTAGCCTAGCCCGAATGACACTGGTCGCAGGGTCCGGGACAATTTTTTGCCCTGTTTATGCATATGCATATAAATCACCATGTATAACTGACCTCTAGTCAAATACTACAACCGAGAGGATATAGTTAATTAGCACGCTACTTTACGCATAAACATATCGTAAATATGTTGTATCTACGAAATGGCGTTTACATTCATTCATGTGACTTGAACAGCCTACTTCACATCATGAAGACCGGAAGTCAATTGACGAAAATAATTTGTCATTCGAAGAGAGACAGCACCTCTTGACAGCACTCTAAAGTTGGCATCCAATTTAAATTTGAATTATTCAAATAATTCACACGTTCATTCAGTTGGGGGAGGCTTATCAGAGGTAGCCGCAACTATTTTTAAAACACCATTGATCGAGCTTCGCTCCTCCTCTACAATGTTTGTTCAGCCGTTGTGACAACTGTCAATGAGGACAGTTTACTCTCACTGTCTCCATATTTATTCATACGAATACAATGGATAGAGGCGTGTTGACATAAGGGCTATCGTCAGAAGAAATGGAATCGGTAAACCAGTTCAAATTCTAAAGAAGTCTGTAGGCGTTTCACTTTGTTCTAATTCAATACCAAAATTTTATATATACATATATATACCGGACATTGATGGTTAGAGTGTTCGCCTATGGCCCGGGAGACCTGTGTTCAATCCCAGGTCGAGTCATACGAAAGACTCAAAAAATGCTACTTGATGCCTCTCAGCATTATAAGGTAAGTGGAGCAATCCAGGAAAAGGAGTAGCGCCCTCCCATACATCTCAGTATAGTAGCTATTGAAAAGGGAGCCTTCGGGTCACTCTTGACTACGGACGCCAACTTTACTTATATATATATATGTAACCGGCCCATTGGCATAATGGTTAGAGTGTTCACCAATAGCCCAGAAGGCTGGGGTTACTTGCTTAACACCCAGCATTATAAGGTACGGATCAAGAGTAAGTGGACCAATCCAGGGAAAGGAGTTGTGCCCTCTCATACACCTTGGTTTAGTAGCTATTGAAAAAGGAGCCTTCAGGTCTCTCTGGACTATAGTCGGCCAACTTACGCCCGTACTTTGCTTAAAATTTGACCTTGCGTCTTATCTTGTCCATACACACATACTTTATAGGGCTCAGAATATTTGGTGGTTTATTTTGTTGTTCGTGGGTTGGTTAATTGCGAGATTCTGTAGGATTTAGAAAAAGATTAAAAAAATAAAATAAAATGAATCGAAAGGTATGGCAGTTCCCAGAAGGTTGCGAGATCTGTGCATGCCTGAAAAAAACTCTTTCTTATTCAGCAGTGACCATTTAGATTGGTGCTGCCGGTGAGGAAAACTACGTATCCGCTTAGCGGCATGCTGGCTCACTCTCCCACCCGTAAACCTTCAAATTGACTTCAACTTTACCTTTGATACTTGACAGCACTTAGGCTGCTAGCAGGCAGTTCACGTGTCCGCCTAAGTCTCGTACTTGGCGAAAGACCGTGTCTCCTCTAGTAGCACGCTATAATAAAAACACCAATTGGACTGTTAAAAACGCCGACTTTTGGACTTATCAACCACCGAAAACGACAATTGCATTTCAACGTCTTATTTGGGAGATGCAACTTTTTCTGATAGTCCTGGAAGACATTTCACCGCTACAGAGTTGCCGTATGAAACCCAAAAATAAAGTTAAAATTTAAAAGGTATCTTAGTCTCTTTTCCAACTTCCTTCAATAATTCTTTTGCAGCCTTCATAAACAAGAAGGCGCAAACGAATTAGATAATGTAGAAAAGAAAACAAATTGAGTCAGATATCCAAACCAAAAACTGACTACTACCAACCAACCAAACAAAACAAATAACACCAACAAATATACCTAGCTCCATAGCTATATAGGGAGGATTGTAGTTTTTGGTATCTGACTTCTTTATTCTTCTTCTTATCCTATTAACTCGTCCTCATGATTGGGGGAGTAGTCTCCGTAGCGTAATGGGTAAAGTAAGCAAGTTTAAACTTCAATCGCACTATTGCATTCACTTTTGGATTAATACCCATGGGAAAGGTACGAACCCTCTCCTCACCAGCTATGAGTTAAATAGTATTATTGCTTTTCTTCTACAAGGATGGCTTTGGTATTAAGTAACCCACGAAGGTTGATATGACATCGAATTAAAGAAACTAAACCAGAGCCGCAACAAAGTTTTGGTTTCAGGTGGTGGTCAAGTATATCTTTGTCATATCTCTTGCAGGGAGGGCATCGACCTATGCACTTCCCCTGTTTATTATTATCTTGGGTCGCAAACTGAGCTCATTGTTTTGTAAAACTTTAAAGAAAAAGTACATTATTATTAGATCAGAAAATTATTTTTAATTCGAAAGAAATTTGAAATAGATATATAAATAAGTAAAACAAAACGAAAAATAGATTTCCATTAACATTAAACAATAAAATAAAAGTTGGTTTAAAATGTTCTATCCAAATAACAATAAAAGCAGACTACGTTTGTATTCATCCTCTTACAAGAAGGTCTTAGTTATTTGTTCGTGGTTAGTTGTAGGTCGTCAGTGTCGGTTGTTGAGTTCTATGGGGATGATTATGAGTTTGGTATCTGACTTCTTTTTTCTTCTTCTTACCTCATTAACTTGTCGTCCTTGTCTGTGAAAGGCCGCAAAAAAAAAAAAAAAAAAAAAAAAAAATGAAGGATGGAAGGAAAGAGACAAGAATACCTTTTAACTCATAGTTTATTTTAGGGTTTAACGACTATTCTTTAACAGTGGAAAAATTTTCCTGTACCAGTAGAAATAGTTGTGTTTCCCAAACAAGGTGAAGAAATATATTAATCATTTTCGGTGGGTTATGAGTTTGAAGTTTATGGTTATGTCCAGTCGGTATTTTCCGGTTATTGTCGTTAGAAATGAAATCAGGGACCAGATTTCAAATCTTGGGCGAAACTGATAGTGCTTAACTAATATCCTTAGAAAAAGCATAAATCCATATCTTTTGCTTACCCAAGCTATCGGTAAATAGTTGGACAGACTGGTTTCTTTAGCCTTGGTTAGGCAACCAGTTAAGAAAGAAAACTGAATAATTAACTTTGCTTAAAAATGGACTTCTTGTCACATACTGTCCATGGTAGAGGGGCTGGGTAAATACACACTGACAGATAGACAGACACACACACACATATACACACATGCGCATACACACATACTCATACACATATACACACATATATGCACTCATACGCATACACACATACATGCACGTATGCACATACGCATACATACACGCACACATACACACAGACATACACATATGTATACACACACATACACATACATAGTGCGGTGAAAAAAATGTTCAGTCGTTCATTTATTTAGATGATTGGAGTTATTCATTAATAGATTTCTCTCATAAGATTAACCAAAAACAGATTTTAAAAATCATTGAATTAAAACAATTTTTAAAATCTTTATTTTGATAGGAAATAAATAATGCAATAAATTCTGCAATATACTGAATGTTATATACAAGCGTGTGGTTTCAAGAAAAATAAGACTGACAAGATTTACTTTATTTCGTTTATTGAATAAATAAACAAGCGGATGAAATATCTGGCCGGCTGACGGACGTTTATCTAGTCGGCAACGAGCGGTTGCTTTGATCTGGTCTGACAGTGTTGTCGGGTGACACTCTTAGCGACGGCAGAGGATTCAACTGCCAGTGTAACCTCCGCTTGCCCTATTTATTTGTTCCCGACTTCAAACACCGACTCCAGAAAATACTATTTGTGGAAAAAAAAATTATAATAGACCTTTTTTTTATAACTGAGAATTTTCTGGGGATTTTGAATAGACTATGCGCGGAGCCTATGCGCAGATGCCATGATTTTCTCAGTTTGACACAGGCCGTCGTTGGGTCAACATCCGGTAGTTCTTATTTTCTTCTGCTGTGTCGATGTCTGTCGGTCTGTGTTTTGTGTGTTTTAGTAGTTAGGTGTGTGAAGAGTTAAGTGGGTGAATCAGAAGAGATTAGATATAAAAAACAAAGAAACTGATGTTTATTTTGAAAATGTTAAGTCATTCATTCATTTAGATGTCGTCTAACAAACAAGAAATGGCGCAAGTGAATATAGCTCTTCATTCAATAAATTTATAAATTTATACTTAAAAAGAAAAACGAATGAATGACATTGTATTGGAAAACATTAGATATGTCAGAAAAATATGTTTTTAAAGTTAATTATGATGAATTAATGTTTAGAAAAAATGGAAATTATATTTACACTAATCAATACAAACGTAGAATGCTACGGTGAAAATTATTTCTATTCACATAGGAATTCTTTGTAGCAACTGCAGTCATCAGGAAATGTCTTGAGAGTTTGATATGCTTATTCTGATAATATTTCTCTCACCAAAAAGAGATTTTAAAAATTATTGAATTAAAACAATTTTTTAAAAAAGTTTATTTTGATAGGAAATAAATTAACGTAATAGATTCTGCAATATTCTGAAAAACAAAGAAACTGATGCTTACTTTGAAACTATCATTTCAAAAGTTATTAACATTAGCGCGTTGTATTTTAAGGCGTGCGTAGCGCAACGGTTATCGTGGCAAATAAAATCAGTGACGCAGTTATTTGTATTTTACTTCGCACTAAGTAAGTAAAGTTGACGACCGTAGTCAAGGGTGACCAAAAGGCTCCCTTTTCAATAGCTACTACACCGAGCTATTGGGGGGGGGTCGCAACTCCTTTCCCTGGGTTGCTCCATTTTTAAAGTCTTCGGTATGGTGACTTAGGATTGAAACCAGGTCTCCCGGATCATTGGTGAACACTCTACCCACTAGCCAACCAAGGAAAAAGCATGAATCAATCCGTTCCATTCTGTAGCTATAGGAAAATAGTACAGCTGACTGGGTCCTTTATCTACGGCTAAAACAGCTAACCTAATAGAAGGAAAACTCTGAATTCAAACGAATTTTAAAAATTGATATTGTGTAACAACTTGCCCGTGGCGGAGTGGTTGGGTAAATACATTAAGACGTATTTAAGATCTGGACAATTTGAAGTATTTTCCGAATTAGTTTTAATTGCCATTATTTTCTTTAAATTTATATTTTAGAAATTTCTTTATTTCGACAGGACAGTGATAACATTTGCCAGCAAGAGTCTCTTCTGACGACCAATAGGAATCAACATCTGGATATAAAGTAAGGCTCGAAGAAATTTAATCTTCTTTCGTCCTGCATGCGATAGAAGCACCTGTTTTTCGTCAATAGACTGGACACTTGTTTTAAGCCTGTGGCGAACTAAACATATACTCCATAATATTCGGTACCAAGAGCTTTCGCATATCACAGATATGTTTTTTATGAGCATAACTAAAAATAATTTCCTTGTAAGTGTCTCCGCTAAAGAAAAAAAATCACACACACACAAAATTCAAACAAACTAACAAAAACAAAAAACAAATCTCGTGTTGAAACCTGCTTATAGCAGGTAGTTAAGGTATATAATTGTTGTGGCCCCGGAAAAGGTCACTAATGAAAACGCAAACACGGATATTAGATAACAGATTATATTACACAAGAAAGAGTTACATAGAAAAGGTAAAAGGTCTCGTACTGTTCGAATAACACCGATATTGATCTGCCCCTCTGGCAGCGAAATCTCTCAGTACTAATAACGATGAGAAGAGTCCATTATGGAGAGATGGGTAAGGCTCCCACAACAATAATACTTAAAGTAACAACACTGATTCGACTCTAAAGAGGGTAGATTATCTCTGATTGTAAACACACACACAACACATATTCCCCTTTTGTATCATCGTTGTACATAATTCATAAGATAATAATATGATCGTAATGATTTCAACACAAAATGCGTGCAGAGAGCATTATTATGGTTACTAATAATGTCTTTGAGAAAAGGCAGATTTTCTTGTCTTTTCTCATAAACTTTTTGACATTTTGTTTTGTGGCTATTCCATGTAGAACTTTTTTTATTTTTTTAGATATAAATCAACATCTGTGAAAAAGTTTACGTGAAGAATTAATTTTCGTCATTAATCCATCTTGAAGTCTTAATGTATTCTTCGAATAAGATGAGATTTATGAAAAGTACAGTTTCTGTAATCAAATTTAATAAATGTGAATGTAACATTCTCTGACCTAAACGATTTTATTAGTTAAATAACACTTAATAATGAATAAGATTTATAGCAATTATATAATAAAAAAACTAATTTGATTGGCATGGTATTTTTCTAAGTTGAATTAACCATATTAATCAATATTTCACTCTTGATTAAAAGTAAATGCAGGCATTTGTACAACGAAAATAGATATACAAAATAAATTTGAATAGAAGAACAAAAACCCTTTTTTGTGATAACGTGGATTTGCGGATGACCCCTAGGAATCGATACAGTTCCCATTGTGATACACCCGGATAACAAAAATAAACAAATAAATAAATAAATAAATAATAATAATAATAATAATAATAATAATGATAATCCTAGAAAATGCCACGCATAAACTCCTATGGGACTTTAACATACAAACGGATCACCTAATCCCGGCCAGAAGACCAGACTTAATAATAATCAACAACAAAAAAAAAAGAGAATTTGCAAAATAGTCGACTTTGCTGCCCCGGCTGACCACAGAATAAAACTAAAAGAATGTGAAAAGAGGGATAAGTACCTCGATCTTGCTAGGGAATTGAAAAAACTGGGGAACATACAGGTGACAATTATACCAATTGTAATTGGTGCGTTTGGAACACTAACTAAAGGATTGCAAAGGGACTAGAGGACTTGGAAGTTGGCGGACGAGTAGAGACCATCCAAACGACAGCATTGTTGAGAACGGCCAGAATACTAAGAAGAGTCCTGGTGACTTGAGGAGACTTGCTGTCACTCAGACTCCAGTGAAAAACCATCGGCTAACGCTGATGTGAAAAGCTCTAATGAGTGAATAATAATAATAGAACGAATGAGATCATGTTCCAAATGGACAAGTCTTAAAGAGAAGGACCAGTCATGTTTAATTTCTATTACAAACATCCTTTCACATACACGAGTCTTGCTTCTTTATTGATTTTTGTATCTTCTTGATTAATTCTCGTAGTAAAAGTTCTAATGTATGTATTTACTCAACCCCTTAATTGCCCAGTCGGCTTGGGCTGTAGAATACACTGACAGCATCTCTGCAGAAGGGTAAGACTCCCCAATGAGTGTGTCCCAGTCAGCTTGGGCTGTAGAATACACCGACAGCATCTCTGCAGAAGGGTAAGACTCCCCAATGAGTGTGTCCCAGTCGGCTTGGGCTGTAGAATACACCGACAGCATTTCTGCAGAAGGGTAAGACTCCCCAATGAGTGTGTCCCAGTCAGCTTGGGCTGTAGAATACACCGACAGCATCTCTGCAGAAGGGTAAGACTCCCCAATGAGTGTATCCCAGTCGGCTTGGGCTGTAGAATACACCGACAGCATCTCTGCAGAAGGGTAAGACTCCCCAATGAGTGTGTCCCAGTCAGCTTGGGCTGTAGAATACACCGACAGCATCTCTGCAGAAGGGTAAGACTCCCCAATGAATGTGACCCAGTCGGCTTCGGCTGTAGAATACATTGACTGCATCTCTGCAGAGGGGTAAGACCGTGGCCGTCGCTATAATATATATCGCGGAGGCCACGGTAAGACCCCCTCAATAAGTGTCCTGGATATCACAGGAAACAATCTGATGGTGAGGCTTCAGTAATGTTGTAGCTTTGGGGAATGTGAAGTACCCTTTTATTGTCATTACTCTCTGGTCAACTTGTCTAACTAGGTTTCACCTACCGGATCAGGAAAATTCTGACTAAAGAGGGTTAGCCCAAACAACATAGATAGGACCCTGATAGGGTCCTATCTATGGGTCAAATAGATAATTACGCTAAACTGAATTGTTTGAAATTAACTGTTTTTACATTTAACTGTATGTTTAAACGGCGTACTGAATTATTTGAAATAGAACTGTTTTTGACATTTAGACTGTGTACTTATGCTAAACTGAATTGTTTGAAAAAGAACTGTTTATATGAATGAAAATGGATTTAAGTTGATTTAGCGTCAATTGTGTGCGTTATGAACAGGTGGCTCAGTTGTAGAATTTCAGCACTGCAATCTATGATCGCTGGTACGATCTCCAGTGGTGGATATTACGATATACACTGCTGATGAGACCTAATAAGGTCGAAACAGCTGTCCAGTGTTCCCATATATCGTGCGTAGGTGTTCGGTGGATTTTCTGGTCATGGTAATTCAATTCACAATATTAATTCCTCTACTTAAAGAATAAAAAAGATATGTACGAAAATGGATTTGACGTTAAATAACCTACAATGGTTGATATGCCATAAAACAAAACAAAACAAAACCAATCAACCCCTTCACTACGAACAGAATGTAACATAAGGTCAATTATAAAACGGAGTAAAGCTGATTTGAATTGAGTTTTCCTTCTTCCAGACTGGTTGCCTAACCAAGGCTAAAGATACTCGTCTGCCTTAATATTTACACATAGCTGTGGGCAGGAGAATAAGAGATGGATTAATGCCTATTCCAAGGGCATTAGCACGAAACGAAATAGAAACAACCAAGTCTAGGACTTGAACTCTTATCTCTGAGTCTACGCCCAACGATGATAACAGTTACACAGTCTTTCTCATCCAAATATTCCTCAACAGTTTATTTTCATGAGAATACTAAAAACCTGCAAGTTTTTTTTTTTAAATGACAAAGCAGAACTTTTTCTTTCGGCCACTTATAAACCAGAAGCATCTTGCAAAAAAAAAAAAAAAAAAAAAAAAAAAAAAAAAAATTGAATTAACAGATAAAAAGTAAAACATTTGTTTCGTGATTAATTTCTGTTTTTCAGGAATCAGAAGAGTTTTCTCAAATCAGACAATTTGTCAGATTTGAAAAATATTGATTTTCTATGGTTTTTTGCCTGGTAGTGCTATTTACAATATAAAATACACCAACGTTAAAAAATTCCCCAATATGTCGCATATTACATCGGAGAGTATTTATTAAAGTACTTATACATACATGAATACACGGATATATACACATATATGAATGCATACACACAGATAGATATACTATACATCCATATGCATTTGTATATACACACATACATGAATATACACATACATGTATACACATAGACACTTATATGAATAGGCACACACACACACACACACACACACACACACACACACACACACACACACACACACACACACACACATAAAAACATACTCCCCAATGATCCTAATAAAAAAATAAAACTCATTATATACTATAATAAATTTAAAACCTCAAACTTAGTCATTAAAAATAATTGGAGTTTTGCAAAAAAAACAAAACAACGTTATATATAAATTTAAATGGTTTTTAGGAGATTGTATCTCTGAAAATAATAATATATATGTTGCTTTAACCTCAACTACCCTATCTAGAAGACTTACAAAGAACCTTTCTGATACAAGTTCCATAGCACAGCATTTAAAAAACATTCATTTCTTACCGAAAACACAATATTAGAACATAAAAATAACAAGCAAAAGCTACAAATTCTCGAGGCACTACATATTAGGAACATACAACCGAAACTTAACGGAATTAACTTAAAGACCAGTGCTAATGTACTTAAATGTCTTTAGCTACGGACGCTATTTATAGAAACAAATTCGGAAAGTAAACGCTACACAATACAACAGTACAGACGCTCTTCTTACAAAGAAGTAATGTACATAGAAAAGTTACATCACTTTTGTAATACATCCTCCCCTGATAATGGCTCAAAGTCGGGCAGAAAGTACGTGGGAAATAACTAATTATGGAAGGTTTATCAACCAATTCCCGCCGAATATCATAAGATCAATAGGACAATTTGAAAGGATTAACAAAAAAAGAATATAGACAAAATATGTCTATTATTTTATGAAGAAATGCTGCCAATACACACACACACACACACACACACACACACACACACACACACACACACACACACACACACACACACATATATATATATATATATATATATATATAAAAAGAGCCAGAACTTGTCTAACTAGGTGTCACCTACCGAATCAGGATAATTCTGACTAAAGAGAGTTAGCCCATTCAACATTTTATTGATAAAGTGGCCGCTAGATTATTTTCAAGCAGTAGAAATGTTTTCAGTCTTTTCTTTTTTTAAAAAAATTTTGTATACCCCAGATATCAGTTTGTGTAATTTTTTTATTTACAAATTCTATCATCTGGATTTTTTTATTTACAAATTCTATCATCTGTTTTTTTTTTATTTACAAATTCTATCATTTGGTTTTTTCCCGCTGCCAGTTATAGTATAGGTATAAGAATTAAAAATAATATAATATTAAAAATAATATCTATCTATCTATCTATCTATCTATCTATCTATCTATCTATCTGTGGGGGGTATGTAAAAGCATGTATGGCGCAACAGTTATCATCGTAGGAATAGAATTCAGTGACTCGAGTTCAAATCCTGGACTAGGTAGTTAACATTAACTTCATGTTAATATCCTTGAGAAAAACAGGAATCCACCTTTTCTTAATTGTCTTTAATTGGCATCATTTTGAGATGAGGCTTCAAAATCTGAGAATTAATTTAGTAGTGAAACGTAGTGAAAGAAGAAACAACACAAAAAACTACCAAGATGAGGACAAAAAGTCCGCAATAAATAAAAACTAATTCCCTCCTTTTCTCCTTCGAGCAATTAGTAAATTGCAGGGATAGACTGGGCTCTTTAGCCTTGGTATATGAAAGCGAAAGTCGAATCTGAATTTAAAATTTATATCGTGTTGTATTCAGTCAGTAGCAGACATATTTAGGTAAATACATACCAAGAATTAGGAATAAAAATGTAGGGCAGATTAAGATCTTTAGGTTTGGCATTACAACCAGTTGTCAGAGAACGTAGACTCTAATTTGGTTTGGTTTGGTTTGATTTTATGGCACATCACCCGTGGTAGGTTATTAACGTCAAATTCATTTTTATACATATAAACAGTTCTATTTTAAACAATTTTGTTAAGTATAAGTATAGTTTTTTTGGTTATCACACAGTTTCAATGTCAAAAACAGTTCTATTTCAAACAATTCGTTTTAACATGTTTAGTTCTATCAATAAATGAGTATTTAGCAAAAAAGGCAAATTGTGGTCTGCCCTGTTACATTAAGAAGAAAGGAAATATAGGAATGCGAATGAGAATATTGACGAGTTTCAACAGTTTTAATGACAGATAACCCTTGTACTGTGAGTCGTGCAAATAGAAGAAAAACAGTTGCGAATTTAGAGCAGGAATTAAGCATTTAACTTGAAGTTTCGAGGTCCAGTTAGTGTAGGAGGAATGAATAGATGACAAAGGACTAGTCTCCAAAAGGAACAATGGCCCATGGTTGAATGCGTCTCCTCGTGGTGAATGGTGGTCTGCTACTGGAGTGAATGAGGAAAAGAGTCGGTCTGTCCTGCTCGAAAAATATGTGAGGAAGAAACTGAGGGAGCGTTTGCGCGGCCTTTTGTACAACCCGGGAAAGTCATCCAAGTAGAATGGCTTAAATCATCCTCATTGGACGCAAATATAAAATCGAAACTTCAACGGTCAAAATAATTCCCGCACTAAAAAATAATTTGAAATTCTTTCTTTCCGTTACAGGTACTTCTCTACCGACTGAATACAACACGATGTCAATTTTAAATTCAGATTCGACTTTCGCTTACATATACCAAGGCTAAAGAGCCCAGTCTATCCCTGCTATTTACTAATTGCTAGAAGAAGAAAAGTTGGATTCCTGTCTGAGATTTGACTATATTCTACTTTAGCCTTGCCATTGGAGTAATGATATTTTTTGTTACCAAACGTCGAATAGTTGAGCTTTTCAGTCGGCAAGGGATGTAATCCCTACAAACTTCATTCGTGCTTCAAGAGAATTATTTTTGATCAATAACTCTTCGTATGTCTTTGTCTAAACCCGTCCGCTATTGACAGGATACCACACGAGGTCAACAGTGTTAGACCTGGCAGGAATTTAGCGTCTATGTTATCTTAAACATGTGGCTAAGGTTAAAGTGCTCTACTATGGTATCCCGCAGTCCTTGAGAAATACATGAATCACAGATGCAAATTACGCAGATGATCCAGCGCTTCTCGCAAATATACCTGCGCAAGCCGAATGTCTGCTGCAGACCCTGTGAAAGCTGAATCGAGATGGTGCCATATCCACATTAACTAACAAGCTTCTGAAATCAGAAGACCATTTCACATACATCGGTAGTATTGTCTCATCTACTGAAAGCGATGTCAACATACTCATAGGAAACATATGGACTGTAATTGGCAGGTTATCGACTAGTTGGTAATCTAATCTCTTAAATAAAATAAAACAGGAATTCTTTAAAGCTATATAAGTGTCTGTACTACTGAATGGTCACACCATTTAATGTAAGCAGTGAGTTATGGTACCTAAGTACGACAAATATACAAAGACAACCTTCAGTCGTTTGTTACTATAGCACCTATTACAATGGACAAACCGGTTCAATTGGTCTAATGGGTAGAGTTCGCCAGTGGTCCGGGAGATCTGGGTTCAATCCTGGGTCGCGTCATACCAAAGACTTTAAAAATGGTACTTAATACCGCCTTGCTTAACACTTAGTAATATAAGATACGTATCAAGAGTAAACTGGAGCAATCCAGGGAAAGGAGTAGAGCCTTCCCCTACACCTTGGTGTAGTAGCTATTGGAAAGGGAGCCTTCGGGTCAACCTCGACTACGGTCGCCAACAACAATGGACAATGCTTTTTTTCCTCATTTATCAATTATTCTATTATTTGTGATATAATTCGCAAAAGTCATGGGTATAGAGTTAATTCAGTGTTTAGCAAAAGGACAAATCGTTGTGCTTTGTTACATTAAGAAAGGAGTAAGATAAACGAGTGGACGAGAATATTGAGTGAGTTCCAAAAAAAACTTTAATGTCAGCTTGTAATATGAGACGTACAAATGGAAGAAAACAGTTGCAAATGTTAGAGAAGGAATTAAGCATTCAACCTGAACCTTCGAGGTTCAATTGGTCTAGGGGAAGGAATAAATGATAAAGGAATAGTCTCCTAGAGGAACAATGGTCCAAATATTGAAATGCATTCTCTGTTCAGCTGCTAGAGGAATGAAGAAGAGAGAGACAGAGCATTACACAGCCATTTATATTACCCAGGAAAATGATCCGAGCAGAATAGCATAAACCATCCTCATTGGTCGAAAATACGAAATCGAAACTTCTACGGCCAAAAATAATTCCCGCGCCAGACAATAAATCTAAAAATCTAAATCACCACGTGATTTAATGGTGGTCTGAGGAGCAATTGAAATTAGTTCTTTTTGAAACAAGTGCAATCTATTTTCCAGTTTAAAATGCTCATCTTTCTAGTAATATTAGAACTTAATAGTGGAATTAGAATAGGAGCCACACATAGTGTAACGGTTATCGTTATAGAAAGTGGTTTCAGTGATTCAAGTTCTAATCCTAGACAGGTTGATTCCAGTTTATTTCGCGCTAACGTCTTTGAGAAATACATGAACCTATATCTTCTGTCCCATCTTTAGGTAAATAGTCGGACAGACTGGGTTCTTTCAATTCTAGGAAAAAGGGGACAAGAATACAAACCAGCTTTACTCCTCTAAAAAAATTACCTCGTGTCGCAACCTGTCCGAGTTCAAATCCTGGACGAGACTGATTGCATTTCACATAGCACTAATACCCTTGGGAAAGGTATGAATCCAATAATTCTCACTCCATTAATGTGAAATTCCATTAATGTGAGACGTACAAATGGAAGAAAACAGTTGCAAATGTTAGAGCAGGAATTAAGCATTCAACTTGAAGCTTCGAGGTTCAATTGGTCTAGGGGAAGGAATAAATGATAAAGGAATAGTCTCCTAAAGGAACAATGACCCAAATGTTATTTGCCATTAAACCATATAACTTAAGAAGGAATTAAAGTTTTCGAGACAATACGTACTCAAAAAGTGTTTACTCTATGGTTGGTGGGTGTCCCATTTATTCGGCCTTGTGCCACATCTAAGCAAATTACTATATGAAAAGCTTTAGGTACAATATGTTCACGGTACTTCATGTAATCCAGGTATTCACGCATACTAACGGCCGGTTCGTGGCCACTGTCTGGCATTTGTGCCTGACAGAGGCCCAAGGCCAAAATCAGATTCAAGGCCGAATGGCCCCCAGCTTCGGTTGAGCCATCTGCGGATGAGCGATGATGACATTGACAAGCATTGTATAGCACAAGACTCTCGGGTTGAGTTCAAGTCATGAACAGGTATACGTGCCGGACTAACGAGACAATATAAATATCGAGTGAGTTCAAGTTCAGCAACAGGTCATGTGGTTCCCATTGCACTAAATGAACATAAGTCCAGCATAAGTCCAGCAAGGTTCGAGCTTCGGCTCGTACCCAACAACCTCCTCCCTAAACCCTTACTATAATAAAAAGACCTTGTGTTAAGCCCTATCTGGTGGGAGACAGAGACAAATATGGCCTACTAGCAGTGGTTGTAAAAGTAATTTTTTCGGCAAAGGTAATTCCACATATTCTATGGCACAATATCCCTTCGCTAATACGTCCGCTGTTAATAGCAATAAACAAATTTAAGTAACGGTGCGTAGCAATCGTAAGCGGCTAACAAATTTTAAGTGCGGTATTTATGTTTTAAAAATTGTATATTCTTTATTTAATTCTGTGTTCTAATATTTTTATCTCTCTCCCTTTTTAGGACCAAAAAAAAAGTTTTGTTTACACACCTTCCAATTCGTACAACATCCGATTTTTTTAAGAACATATCTTGGACATGATACTAATCACAACTGTATTTGCAATGCTTTGCTAAATCTTCCCTAAAGCCACATAAAAAGTGAGACATTTACTCCTGTTAGAGGATAGAAATCACTATACTCACAATAGCAAAGGTTTTAAAAGATAAAGTTCCTTATTCTAAAACATCGTTATTTGAGATGAAGGCAGCAATAGACATAAACACATTTTAGAATCCCATTGATAGACAACACGTATAAAATAGATAAGAACAGAATTATATATATATATATATATATATATATATATATATATATATATATATATATATATATATATATAAAAGAACAGAATGACATATATATATATATATATATATATATATATAGAGAGAGAGAGAGAGAGAGAGAGAGAGAGAGAGAGAGAGAGGGGACGTTTCTTAAATTTTTATTTTATCCGACAATAATATCTTCCATAAACGGTAATGAAATATTAATTAAAGGGAAAAATGGAAATCTAAAGTCATCATCATCATCATCATCATCATCATCATCATCATCATCATCATCATCATCATCATCATCATCATCATCATTATCATTATTATTATTATTATTATTATTTCATTGATCTTTCATTCACAATGGTTCTTTTCTACCAAACCTCAAAAATGATTGTCTACGTCCTACCCTTAAGTTCGAACCGATCTAAATGGAATCGATAATAAACATAATATATCATCAAAAATATCAAAATATTCCAAAATTCATTATACCAAATAATATCCAATCTTTTCACGTTTCCCTTTTTTATGTTCCCTCCGTCGTCATCATCGTAACCTTCATCCACCTCCCTACCCTATTTCTTTCTGCCTTTCACAACGTATTGTCAAGGAATTCCTGGCAACCTGAAGAAGTGGAGCAACACGATAACTAACGTGCTTCAATTTGCGGGGCCTGTGTACGACAATGCTGCAACCTAAGTGAGGTAGGCTTCCGTTTTTAGATCAATCGCAACAAATTCTAAAACCCTTGCTCCTTCCTTTTTTACTTTTCTTTTCTTTGCTTTGCTTTGCCTTTTTTAAATTCAATTTGACGCTCTGAAAAAAAAAAAAAACGAAAACAAAAAACAAAACAAAAGGACTGGCTCCTGGAAATTACAATCTCAATCGAAGCCTTTTTTATTTTGTTAATATTGCAAATATTGCTTTTATTGATTAATTGAATGATATTATTGATAACAAGTGTAGCGCGCCTATCTCCAAATCTGTGTTTGATGATCGCTTGGCCTTTGCCTGTTTGGAAATAATGTATATGTAGTTGTATAAAATAGTTCAATGGTTCAATGATTCTTGGTTAGTTTTATGTCATATCAACCTTTGAGGGATATTTAATACCAAATCTTGTTCATATATATAAGTATATATAAGAAAATTTCTACGGTAATGTCCAAAAAAATTACATAGAAATGTAATACTTACATTTACCATCCAGATCAGAGTACATTTCAGTCATTGGCTTCATTTTTTAAATTTTTTTTCTACTGAAGTTACATCTAAAAATTACGTCTTCAACTAGCTACAGTTCATCCAGTGGTCATAGCGTTATCCCTCCCCAAATCATTAAAAAGTGTTGAGTTATTGCTGATGGTTGATTTTAAGGACTTGAATGTAAATAAATGAATCAAATCATTGAAACTTATTCACACCTGGATGGTAAGTGGAAATTTATATATAATTTATTGATCATTACCACAGAAATAACGGACATTTTATTTACTGAACTATTCTGTCTACAAGTACCGAAGAAAATTCTAAAATAATAGCCAAAGGTATGAATTATAAAAATAACCATGTTTAAAGTTTGTTGCAGTAATTACATGAATTATTAATTTAAAAAAAAATCCAAGTTTACATGCATATTCAACAGTAAGCATTTATTATTTATTTATATTATTTGTGTGTGTGTGTGTGTGTGTGTGTGTGTGTGTGTGTGTGTGTGTGTGAGAGAGAGAGAGAGAGAGAGAGAGAGAGAGAGAGAGAGAGAGAGAGAGAGAGAGAGAGAGAGAGAGATATGCGTGGATGCCTTACTGCGTTTAAAGCATCCCAAAAACAATAACATTGGAAGACAATATTTTCAGCGGGAAAAATAAACCAGTTTTTTTTATTGCATTCAATCAATAAATAGCTAAATAAAAATGATCGTTTGTTATTTCATTATCTCCTGGATATTTTTATTCGTAAATCAGAAGTTCATTTAAATTTTCGAGTTTTCTGCTGCGGGAAAACATTGAAAAATTAACATCTTTATGTGAAATTTTAAAACTTAGAGATAAATCTAAAGGCTGGATTAAATAGCGGAAGATGCAAATTTCAAAGTCTTGTAGCTAGGGTCGGCGAGTACAACTCCCAACCAGGAAGAGGGCTGCAAGGGAGTGTTTCATAAATTTATATGAATACTACGTTAGCAATTTACTAAGCCTTTTTTTTTTTTTTTTTTTAATTTAGATGTGGTACAAAGCCGAATGGGGCACCCATTGAGACTCGAACTCATTCGTGAAAGTTTGCTAGTCTAGCTTGCTAATCATTACACCACCCGATCGACAGTAGTAGAGTGAAGGGGGAGGAGATGGGACCCTAACATCAACCCTGCTTTTGGCTTGGCTCTATCTTAATATTATTTAAACCACAACGGAGGCGAAAAATGAATAAATAAATAAACAAATTAAGTGAGCAGGGACTTTATATCTTTTTATTGAACTTGATAATGGTCACATTCACGATTCAATATTATACAAATCCGAGAGTTAACAATTGTATATGAATGAATAAATATTAGATAGATAGATAGATAGATAGATAGATAGATAGATAATATGAGTTGGGACTTTATTTTAAATAAATTTAATAGATCTTGATAAAGGTCACATTTAAGATGTAATATTATACAAACCCAAGTATTCACAATGGTATAGAAATAAATAAATAAATAAATAAGCATCGAATTGATAAATAAATAGATGAATAAATAAATGAAAGTAGCTCTGAATTTTCTGATTATTTGTTTAATTGATACTGATCACCCTACTGATGATTAAATTAAATCAATTCATCTCTGAAATGCCCATTTTAAAAAGAAAAAAACCTTTCTTGGTTGTTTAATGTCTATATTCATTTATAACTTAAACTTGACTGACAAAGGGATTTCAATAAAACTAAAAATTTCCTTAGCGTCTAACCTCTAGCCTTCTCTTTAAAACGTGACTTGAACACTTATCTACATTTGTAATCTATCTATCTATCTATCTATCTATCTATCTATCTATCTATCTATGTGCATGGGTGCACACACATTCATTGGTTTTCTTTCTTTCTTTCTTTCTTTCTTTCTTTCTTTCTCTACACACACACACACATATATATATACGTGGTGCATTCAATAAGTTTCCAGACTTTTTTTTGTTCAGGCATTTAAAATTGTCGTAGACTCTTCAAAATTCAGTATGTTATTGCTACACATCTTATCAGATGACTGACCAATTTGTAGGATTTCAGGTTCAAATGAACAGCTACAGCAGCAATTGGAATACACCCTACTAAAGCCTGATTATCACAGCTGGTGAATTTCAAAAATACAATCTGGATGTGAGGACACTTTAGAAGAATGATAAGCAATAAAGTTCTGTTTTAAACTTGGAAAAAAAATGCCACAAAAATATATGGATTGCTTCAGACTGTTTTTCGACCATCTTGCATGAATCAAGCATCAGTTTTGAATGGCATAAGAGATTCAAGGAAGGCAGGGAGTCTTTGAGGGATGATGAGAGGTGAGGGAGGAGTTCCTCAGCCTCTCTATTGTCCAGACCTTGCTCCCTGTGACTTTTGGTTATTCCCTAAGCTCAAAGGCTGCCGTTATGAGACAATTGAGGAGATGAAAGAGGCTGTGACGAAGGTCATTGACACGCTCACACAAGAGGACTTCCATGGGGCCTTTCAGAAGTTGTTGGAACAAGTGCATTGCAGCCGGAGGAGATTACTTCGAAGGGGACGAGAATTTCATGTGTGTACTATCAATAAAAGTGCCGATACGAAAAAAGTCTGGAAACTTATTTAATGATCCTCGTATATATAACCCACACCCTTCGCCACAAGCAGGATGTGATACAAGGTCAGCTTTTGAGAGGAGTTTAGATACAGTTTTCCTTCTCTAAAAATGGTTGTAATACCAAGTTTAAAGACCTCAACATGCCCTACTATTTACTCATAGCTAGAAGGAAGAATCACGTCGTGCCGCCAGCACGGATATCCATGACCCTCTCTCGCGACTCCTCCCTATCATTAATCGCTTCTGGCAGGTCCTCAGGGCTACATCCCGTATCCTCACAGAGCTGCTGTATGTAGGTCCGACTTGGTCGTCCCGCTTTTGTTCAGCCATATGACGGGGTCCATAGGCGTACATCACTTATGAGCCTGTCCCTGCTTCTCCAGCAATGTCCTGTATATCTGGTTCGTCTAACTTTGATAGTTTTCGTAATAAGAGGTAGGTGGCCGTACAGTTGGGGCTTTGTGGAGTGTTGCCTCCAGGACTTGTTCAATATTGCTCGCAGCATTCTTATGTAATTGCCGTCAAGCTTTTTTTCTATCCGTTTAGTTAGCGTCCATGTAGTGCATCCATATAGTAGTATCGACACGACCGCTGCTTGGAAGAAACTGCGTTTCATTTTATCGGTCAGGTCTGATTTCCATATGACCGATAGTTTATCGATAGCTGTCCATGCCTTTGTTAGCCGCGTGTCGATGTCTGCCTCAGTTGATGAGACACTGCTTCCTAGGTAGGTGAACTTGTAGACAAGTTTCAGAAGGAAGAATAGTTGAATGCTTACCTTTCCTACTATTAGCACTATGTGAAATGAAAACAGGATCGTCAAGGGTTTGAACTCAGATCACTGCATTGATTTACTGCAACAATAACTGTTGCAACACGAGCGCCTCTGTTTATAAACTGCAAATTGCGGCGTATATAAGTCGATCTTAAAATTTTTAACACAAAATTTTGGGTTAGACCTATAACTGGTGTATTGGTCGATCCACAGATATACAATCAGCTATTGGTAGGATATACGAAACTAGCAAATCTTACGCATTAGAGCTTATATTCAAATGAATTTACAATCTATTGTGCTATCATGAAATTGCGTAAATAAACAACATACCGTAGTTGTCTGACTGGCCGCCTGGGTGCTTTGACGTTTCAGTTATAGTCAGTGCATCACCTATTAGAAACAGCGTGTAGTATAGCGTTAATACAATACTTAATTTGTTTTACAGTTTTATCATTTTATGTTCATCTTACAGTAATTTAAAAAAAATATGTTCACCAAACATGAGTTCTAGATGGATATGTTTATAGCAGTTTTCTGGAGTTACGGTCAGTGGTATGTATGGATTGTTATGAAGACTGTTCCACTGGTTGACCACTCTGTGGTAAAGGATTGGATTTTAGCCCAGCCGTATTAGTCAACCCCTAGTTTTCTAGCAATTTTTTAGACTTAAAAAGTTGACTTGTACGCTGCAATTTACTATATATATATATATATATATATATATATATATATATATATATATATCTTCACTCAAACCCATACACAAACACATTAATATGCAACTATAACCCGCACAAACATACCCATACACACACACTTACAACCACACGTAAAGAATTATACAAAATCCCAACCGTTTTTTGACTGTATTTTTTCGATTTTTTGATTCATTTCATTTTCTTAACTACCTGATGATTGTTGTTTTGCAAAAAACTCAATGAAACCCAGGTGTCGCATTCTAAATTCCACGAATTAAATATATTATATATATCTAATATATATTGTATTATTATTATTATTATTATTATTATTATTATTATTATTATTATATAATAGCTATATCCTAGATATTGAGCACTCTCCATATTATATTGCACTTGGTTCGACACAAACCCACAAAGTGATTTAGTGACAACCAACACTGTTATAATATAATACACACACACACACACACACACACACACACACATATATATATATATATATAAGTAAATAATAGAAAAGAATCTGACGGCATGGAGAAAAATTGACCATCAGAGTAGTCTAAAAGTGATGAATTTATTAAGCAGGAAAGTCGACGCTATAACCTTTTGGTATTAATAAACTACTACCACTAGGTCTTTAAAAGGTGACCAAGTGTTGAAAATTTAGGAAATAATGGAGGAAATACATTTCCTCCATTATTTCCTTTATTCTATTAAACATCTATCGTTATTCCTTCAACACTTGATGTCACCTTTTAAAGTCCTGTTGATGGTATATCAATACCTAAACATTATAGCGTCGACTTTCCTGCGTAATAAATTCATCACTTTTTGACTATTCTGATAGTCAATTTTTCTCCACACACACACACACACATATATATATATATATATATATGTTGTTAAGAAATATTACAAGGCAAACGGAAAACAACTAGTTAAAAATTATTTATTTGTATGACATGTTTCGCTTTTCATTGCTTCATCAGAGACGACGAAGATTTTTTAATGAGTTGTTTGGTTTTAGTATGGTATCATCAAATTATGTGTTAACAAACCATACATATAATATGTATAAACAAGCTTTGGCATTAAATAACCTATAGCGGTTGATATACCAACCAACCAACCAACCAACCAACCAGGAAAATTTTTTCGTATCTCATTCTCATGAACGGATTCATGTTTATGTGTATGTTGTATCGTTGAGGTAAATGATACACGGAGAAGAATGAGTGCTTAATATATTTGTTCAGCACCAGTATCCGGTGCCAACGGATATATACGAAAAAGACACAGTACAATAAGTTACAAACAATTAACAAGAGAATTCACAAGATATTGAGGAGGGTCAAAATGCTGTATAGCCAAACGAAGTAAGATCAGTCCGAATGTTAATCAGCTTATTGAATCAACCCTCGAAGTCTTTAATCGTTGGCTATTTATGGCTATGAGCCAGTTCATCTGGTAGAGTGCTGAAGGGGTGTTTAGCCACTCAACGACAGTATATATCTTTTGGTAGAATGGTCAAATTTTAATCTCCAGAAAATTTTTTGTGAATCACTTTTCCCACCGATCATGCCAAATCTTGTACTCGATTTGTGCTAGTTTGCTGCATTCGTTTATGATTTGAATCATCTCTGTTTCCTCAATATTTTGTCCAGCTATTAAATGAAAGTCAGTTTTTCTCTTGAATTTCCCCCTTCTTAGCTATGTTCAGGTAATCTTGTATGCGATCTCCTGGTTTCTCGCTTGAAGTATCTATACAGCTTTAAGTATTTATTTACTCTTTGCGAGTTTTTCACAATAGTTTTAACTGGAGGTCTTTCACTGGAGTCTGAGCGACAGCAAGTCTCCTCAAGTCTCCAGGACTCAGCTCAGTATTCTGGCTGATCTTAATAATGCTATAGTCTGGGCGGTTTCGATTCGTCCTCTAATTTCCAATTCCTCCAGTCTTTCTTCCAAGCCTTTATGGACCGTTCCAAGTGATCCAACTACCATTAGAATCACTGTCACTCTAATGTTCGACTGTTGTTTTTTGTTCTCTAGCAAGGTCCAAGTATTTGATCATCTTTTAGCTTTCTTTTATTTTCAGTCTGTGTTCTGCAGGAACGACAAAACCTTCAAGACGCCAAGTTTGTTTTTTGTTGTGTTATTTAATTGTATGATATTTGTCGCAGCCTCCCACCGGACAGAACTCAACACAAGGACAATGACCCGAAGGCCGATTATAGAGGGGATTTTGGGGAGGGGAAGATCGGACACGAGTCGAGGCTCGAACCCTGCTGGTCTGTGCTGCTCATCGACTTACTTAGTGCAATGTGGGCCTGATGAGCCTAGCTGGTCTTGGACCAAAATCTGGGCCCAGGCACGTATGCCTATTGTTATTTAATAGTATACCTAGTCTTCTATTCGGGATTATGTGATCTCAAAATCCCAATGAATTTTATGCGTCTCATTCTATAAGACAGATTTCTGTTTGTGCATATACCATTTGGTAGTATGGTCAAATTTCAATCTCTTGCATAATTCCCAATTGATCTCCTTCCCTACCCAGTCGTGTTTATTCTTGTACTTCTTTTGTGCTAGTTTTCTGTATTTGCTTATTAGATGATAAATCATTTCATCTCTGTTCTACACGGTCTACACTTACTATTCTGTTGAATATAATAATTTTTTGCTTTTATAAAATCCGTCCTTATAGTGTCGTTTTGTGCTGCTATTAAAAAAATTCAGTTTCTCTTGAAGTTCTCTTTTAGTAGCTATGTCCTGGTATTCTGATGAACCATCTCGCCAGTTTGTCGCTTGATATATCCATATACGAGGATCATTAAATAAGTTTCCAGACTTTTTTGGTAGGGGCACTTTTATTGATAGCACACGCACGAAACTCGAGTCCCCTTCGAAGTAATCTCTTCCGGCTGCAATGCACTAGTTGTATCGTTCCAACAACTTCTGGAAGGCCCCTTGGAAGTCCTCTTGTGTGAGCGTGTCAACGACCTTTGTCACAGCCTCTTTCATCTCCTCAATTGTGTCATAACGACAGCCTATGAGCTTAGGGAATAACCAAAAGTGACAGGGAGCAAGGTCTCGACTATAGGGACGGTGAGGAACTGGCTTGATGCACATCTTGGTCAGTCTGTGACAAGGATGGAGTTGTGTACTGGTGTATTGTCCTGGTGGAAATGCCACTGACCCGAAAAAGTGCTGGCCTCTTCCGACGGAATCTCTTCCTGAACTCCCTTAAAACCTCAACATAGTAACCCTAACCCTTTGGCCAATTAACTCTGGTGTATTGACTTCTTTACTCCTCCCACACCTCTCATCATCCCTCAAAGACTCCCTGCCTACCTTGAATCTCTTATGCCACTCAAAAACTGATGCTTGATCCATGCAAGATGGTTGAAAAGCAGTCTGAAGCATTCCATGCGTCTCTGTAGCATTTTTTCCAAGTTTAAAGCAGAATTTTATTGCATATCGTTCTTCTAAAGTGTCAGATTATATTTTTGAAATTCACCAGCAGTGACAATCAGGCTTTAGTATGGTGTATTCCAATTGCTGCTGTAGCTGTTCATTTGAAGCTGAATCCTAAAAATTGGCCAGTCATCTCATAAGATGTATAGCAATAACATACTGAATTTTGAAGAGTCTACGACAATTTTAGATGCCTGTACAAAATAAGTCTGGAAACCTATAGAACGCACCGCGTAATTATTTTCTTCCCATTGCTATTTCCCACTTTCTGTTATTGTTTTTTTTGGTTTTTATGTTGCTGTTGCTGTTGTTGGTAGTTGTAATTAGTCTTTCTTTGCTCTTTTTAATGTAGTCCAAAGTCCTGTTATTGATACATTGACGCATTCCTCAATACTAGTCAGTCTTTTTTTTTTCTTGACCCATACAGCCTGTCTTTATCATCTCTTGGGGGTTTGACCTTGTGCATAGAATTAACTTAACTCGTCTTTTAATCCATTTGTCTGAGATCCTCCCTTGTCTATTTCAAAAATGGTTCTGAGTATCTTAAAGGTGGGGACTGAGATTTCTGCTGCAGTGTTTGACTTCAAGAAGTTTTCTCGTTCTTTTGAGGTATTCTTTTTCTTTTTTTTTTCTTTTTTTTTTCGTCTCTGCGAGTTTGATGGTATCTGCTTCCAATGTTTCAAAGTACTTACAATTATTGTTACTCCTTGAAAGTTTTTCATCAGGACTCTTCTCAGTATTCTGGCCGATATCAATAATGCAGTAATTTGGATGGTCTACACTCGTCCTCTTATTTCCAAGTCCACCAGTCCCTTTATTAATCCTTTGGTGACTGTACCAAGAGCACCAATTATTATTATCATTATCATTATTATTATTGAATTTTCAGTTTTATTTTCAGTTTCTTACGATCCTTCACCGGGTCTTTACTCAAGACCTAGGGTGAATGAAAATAATGATTACATGAATTCTATGTATCCATGTTTTTTGCTGCCTCTTTTGGGTGATATTTTTCAGTCATATTGATAGTGTTCTCCGAAGGAGATAAGCCGTTCCACAAAGTGCAATTTTTTGTATTTCATGTTGACTGGAATTACTAAGTATCTTGCTAATGTGTTTATCAGTCCCTTTCTTGATCCTACCCAGTGCTCCCACTATTACTGGCACATTAACCTGTCCCTTTCTTGATCCTACCCGGTGCTCCCACTATTACTGGCACATTAACCTGTCCCTTTCTTGATCATACCCAATGCCACAACAATTACTTGAACAGTGGTAGTTTTAAGGTGCCACATTTCCTCTATTTCTACTTCCAGGTCTTTGTATTTATCTTATTCTATCATATTCTTTGACTGATAAATTATTACCTGTTGCCACTGATATACCAATTAGAAGGCCTGTTTTTCTTAATTATCCTTAACCACTTTATTTTGTCTATTGCCCTATTTTTCTATAAGTTTGAATACCTAAGTCTCAGAGAATAGTTGCTCCTTTTGCTTATAATTTGTCCTGGTTGGTGTTTATATCCTTTTTTTACAACAGAGTATTCCATAGTATTTACTTTCTTTTCAATGAATGTAATGTCCTGTTTTATTATGCCTTTCTTTATATTCTGGTGATATTAAGATTGGGAAACCAGACACTAAGTGACCAATTGATTCAGTTTTTGTTCGCACAGTCTATATTTTGGGTTTGATCCATTTTTTAATTTTGATTGCCTGATAGTTTCTAGTTGGTAGACACTGGTCCTATGCTGTTATTATAAACTCCTCAGTCTTCGTTTTCCAACCAGCACTTTTCGGCCATTGATTAGATTTTACTATATCTATATTAGCGTTTCTAATTTTTTGCGCATATCATCCATGTTTGGATTTTTGTTAGCAGGTGTTTTTAAATTGATTTAGTCCTGGTACATTTGCTTTTTTCTCTCTTTTTTTTTGTTTTTTTTTTTTGCTGCTTCTATTGCTTTATTTTTGTATGTTTATTTTTTTGGTGTGAGGTCGTGATTATTATTATTATCATTGTTATCATTATTATTATTATTATTACTGTTCTTCTTCTTCTTCTTCTTCTTATTATTATTATTATTATTATTATTATTATTATTATTATTATACCACACAACTCCTACCACAACCTTAGACTTCCGGTTGCTCTACAACCTCTCACCGCCTTATATTTGAACACACGTAGTAGTCGATAATAAAATGTTAAACTGACAACACGTGCCTCTGTCCTCTGTCTACATTGTGGTCTTGTTTCTAGCACTTGATACACTGAATAGTGAAATATAACATGGTGTCAGAAGTACCAATGAACCTTTAACACCCAAGAAAACACACACACACACACACACACACACACATATATATATATATATATACAAAAAGAAAAAAATGCAATCCTTGCCACTAAACCTCCAGACGTCAGAAAATTTGGCGCAAACTTGGGTGAAATGGTGAGAGCAATTCTCACTATTTTATATAGCCACCGGAGCAGCCTAAAAAACAGAAAAGGTGAAAACTTTCATCTTACTAATATGCAAAGCAGAGAAGGGCAGAGAGATATATTCAACTTTTGAGTTCGAAAACGAATAATTGAAAAATAACCTGAAAACGGTAATTGAGAAATTTAACAACTACTGCCAACCCAGAAAAATTCTAACCTTTCTAACTCATAAATTTTTTACTTGCAAGCAAAAAGATCATCAAAGATTTGACAACTACGTCACCGAGTTACCAAGTAAAGCGAACCAGTGTGAGTTCGGAGAAATTCCTAACAGGTTCATAAAAGACATGTTAGTTTGTGGACAACGAGATAACGCCCAGAGAGAGAGAATGCTCCGAGAACCAGACTTAACTCTGGAAAAAGCTATACAAACGGGTCAAAGTGCGGAAGAAATGAGAAGACAAACAGAATTAATGATCAAAACACCCGAAACAGAAAATACTGATAGCGTTCAAAAGCGTGGTAGAAATAGCGAGAAATTTAAACATACAAGAAATGAGGAAGACAAGATGGCTGACATATCAAACAAGAAGATAGAAAACCTAACGGGATAAACAATGGCACATATTGCTCAAAATCACGTAACAAAAGTAACTGACCAGCATATAACAAAACGGCAAGCGTTGTCATTTCGCAAAAATCTGAACACACATAACAGAAGCCACCATGCGCATAAGCACCACCATATGGACGCCATATTGAAAAAAATATAAACGCTGTACAACAAAATAAATGGTCGACAGAAATATCCATAAATGACACAAAAACAAATTTCAAAATTGATACAGGGGCAGAACTAAACGTGATAGCCATAAAAGTATACAAAAACATAAAGCCAGCGCCATAATTAACAAAAACACAAATTATATTAAGTGCATACAACACAAACATTCCAATAATAGGAAAATGTACAGTAACACTGAGAAATAAAAAGGAAAATATCACTGCACAACTCGTAATAGCAAAGACCAATTCAAACGCCGTTATCAATGCGGATACAACTGAAAGACAACTGCTAATACAAAGAATATCAACGGTGGAAACAACGGCCATAACAGACCTATTAAAACAGTATGAAGACTGCTTTAAAGAAATAGGCAAACTACCATATACTCATTGCATAACCGTCGACTCAACGGTAAAACCAATAATAAATCCGCCACGAAACGTTCCATTCTGAATGAAGCATTAATTAAAGATAGAATTGTACAAAATGACTAAAATGAAAATAATAGAACCCGTACAGGAAACGACAGATTGGGTAAACTCGCTGGTTATAGTGGTGTAGAGAAGAGGAAAATCTCGCATTTTGTTTTGGCGCGCTATTTAATTCAACACTGAATTTCACCCAATCAGGATGACTTATCCCATTCAGCCCGGACCTTCATTTCCGGCTAGCAAAACGGGTGAGCGGCCAAACACACTCTCTTCGGCTTGAGACGGCGACCAGCACGGACGTGTCTCTGGTCGCCTCTGCTTAGCGATGCCCTTTAGCTAAACAAGCCACCCAGTGCGGACATATCACTGTGGCTTTAACCTTAGCAGCAGCAACATGGACACTCAGCGGGGGAACCTTCTAATTTATGGATTCTTTGCGTCTAATATATTTTGGACCAAGGAATCCCAGTTGAATATGAATTAGATACGTTCAGCATGCCTTCCACAAGCACCACAAAAATTTACTATGTCGATCCGAGCGCCACTCCGCTCTCGACAAGTTCCCATTTCACCTCTGGTCACATTAATGGAGATAACGCCTACTCTTCACAAATACCAGACACACAAAACTACACGGTGGCCTTGAATACTTCCCTCACACGTCCAACGACACGCTGTCATTTCAACATCTAGCTAAGCCATTTCGTCTCAAACATCCAACAAGCCTAAACACCACGAGTCTTGCAGCACCAAGAACAAACCGCCTCAAAGCTGCAAATAAAGAACTTTCGTTGTTGTGTTACCAAAGAATAGTTTCGCAATTCATTTCTGTTGCCATAAAATCTATAGTGTTCGGGAAAATAATTAATTCCCACAAAACCGCTATAGTGGAAAAAGCGAAAGGATCACCATCACCTGCTCAGCAGATGATGAAGAGAATAATACGAACAAATCTTCCTAACATAAAACACAATATATACGAGGTGCATACGATAAGTTTCCAGACTTTTTTTTTCGTATGGGTAATTTTATTGATATTACACACATGAAACTCTAGTCCCCTTCGAAGTAATCTCTTCCGGCTGCAATGCAATTGTTTTACCGTTCGAGCTTCGGCAAGGCCCCATGGAAGTCCTCTTGTGTGAGCGTGTCAATGACCTTCGTCACAGCCTCTTTCACCTCCTCAGTTGTGTCATAACGACAGCCTCTGAGCTTAGGGAATAACCAAAAGTGACAGGGAGCAACGTCTCGACTATAGGAACAGTGAGGAACTGTCTTGATGCCCATCTTGGTCAAATAGTATGTGACAAGAATGGAGTTGTGGGCTGGTGTATTGTCCTGGTGGAAATGCCACTGACCCGATTTGAAGAGTACTGGCCTCTTCTGACGGAATCTCTTCCTGAACTCTCTTAAAACCTTAACATAGTAACCCTAACCCTAACCCTTTGGCCAATCAACTCTGGTGTATTGACTTTCTTACTCCTCCCACACCTCTCATCATCCCTCTACCTTCCTTGAATCTCTTATGTCACTCAAAAACTGATACTCGATTCATGCAAGATGGTCAAAAAGCAGTCTGAAGCATTCCATACGTTTCTGTGGCATTTTTTCCAAGTTTAAAACAGAATTTTATTGCATATCGTTCCTCTAAAGAGTCAGATTGTAGTTTTGAAATTCCCCAGCAGTGACAATCAGAATTTAGTATGGTGTATTCCAATTGCTGCTGTAGCTGTTCATTTGAAGCTGAATCCTAAAAATTGGCCAGTCATCTCATAAGATGTATAGCAATAACATACTGAATTTTCAAGAGTCTACGACAATTTTAAATGCCCCTACGAAAAAAGTCTGGAAACTTATTGAATGCACCTCATACTTGAAAAAACAAACGAATAATAACAAGAAAAACGGAGAATTATCAATGCTAAAACCAAACGATAAAGTCTGGATAAAATTCCAAGAAAAATGGAAAAGAAAATGTATAATTCTGAAAAAAACTTCAACAACCAAGATCATACTTAGTAAAAACTGAACTAGGACTAATCATAAAAAGAAATAATGACACCATCTAAAAACACAAAGGAAAATAAAGAATCCAGTAACAAACAAACACGGTTATGAAAATATATTCAATAACACACAAAAAAATGAACATTCTCACTTCAACTAACAATACAACGAAAAATACTACCAGAACTGGTAGGTTAATTAAAACACCCATAAGGTACAAAAATAAACAAAATAAAATGTGCACACGCATAACTATCAAAAAGAAAAAAAATTATTTTATAAAAAACCGGGGATGTTACTCCTATCACAACCTTAAAATTCCGGTTGCTTTGCAACCTCTAACCGTCTTATATTTGTAAACATGCACTTGTCGCTAATAAAATGTTAAACTGACAACACGTACCTCTTGATATACAGAATAATTAAATATTATTAACTCCTTGAGAGTTTTTCACATCAGCATTAGCAGATAGTCTTTCACTTGAGTTTGAGTGACAGCAAGTCTCCTCTTTTCAGTGTTTTGGCTGATCTCAATAATGCAGTAGTTTGTATGGTCTCCACTCGTCTTCTTATTTCCATGTCCTCCAGTCCCTTTATTGGTCCTTTGGTGACTGTACCAAGAACACCAATTATAATTGGTATAAACGTCACTTTCATGTTCCATAATTTTACACTTCCATAGTAAGGTCGAGGTATTTATCCTTCTTTCACTTTTCTGGTATCAAATTATCCTTTAGTAACTGGATGTATTTGATACTATTCAAGTTACTGTCAATTTGAACCCATTTTCTTGAACTATCACTTTTTATGTATCCTCAAAGAATCAAACTCATACCCCAGAAACTTCAGTTTTTATTGGATAATGTGGATCGTTTCTTTTTCTTGGAAGCCTTCTGACAAATTCTTGCTTATTAGAATGCGGCACCATCTTATTTTAATCGCTGAATATGGTCTTATTCCAAACATTTGTTTCCCATAGTTCATACCTCTTTGACCAACTTAATCTTGCCTTCAGATGCTTTTCAGTTAATGCTGGTTTCTTAACTTCAATGAACCCCTTCAATTCATGTTTATAAAGAATATGCTTAGTGCTATCTACTGAAATAAAAATGAACAACTCGCACTCGTCCATAACTTGTTTTACAGTCTTCTTTGGCTGAGCTTTTGCTGTCCTGATCAGTTTCTGTACCATCCAGTGCAGCAGCTTTCAAGGGCGACAACATCTTGGTCGATCCGAAAGAATTCTAGTGTTTTGAAACTTCGAGAAGAATTCTGAAATGATGCTTCATAAAATTCCGAGTTCCTTAGCTCTTGTACACAGACTCATATTCTTGGCCATCTTCATTTTTTTCATCCACATTTCTTTGAAAAATTTCGCCATGATGGGTATTTAACTGACTTACAATCAAGCCAGGATGTGACACAAGGTCATTTTATAGTGAAGAGCCATGCACAAATCGAGCCTCATGCAGAGCTAAAACGAAAGTGATTGATCTCTTCGGCATTCCCCTATTGGGGTGCCTCAGGTGCCGAGCAATAAAAACACCGCAAAACAGTTTTAACCTAGAGTGAAAGGGCCCTTGGACACCAGGTGATCATTAACCGCTCATATGCCTAGCAATATTCCAGGCCAAGAAGTGGTAAACTTTTTGCTATGATAGGGATTCAGCCGACTTCTTACCAAGCCGATATATGATACAAAGTCGTTTTATTAAGGAGAGTAACTCACTATTTGAGATTTATACGTGGCTATTTTTAAAAATTCTTGGTCCTTTTGGCATTACCCACATTGAGGTGCCTCAGGTGCCAAGCTATGATCTCAGCTTTGCAAAGCGAGTATGATTCATCTTAATAGCATCTACCTGGCGCAAACGCCAGGCAGACCCCCAGAAAATCAAAGGCGAGACAAACCTGTGTTACCAAAGCAAAATTTTTGCCATACTTTTAAATGAAAGTATTTTCACTATATTTTAGAAAAAAGCGGTACTTTTGCGAAAAAATATTTGTATATTAGTAGTGAAACACTGTATCTTGATTTGTCTATGAGAGGTAGCAGAAAATCTTTGCTCAGACATTAGGGTGGCGGTCGTATCTTCAGATCTCATTCAGGACCCCAATTACAAAATCCAATAACTTGGTATGGAAATGACTCCAACAAAGCCAATATTTCATCTGTAAGAAACACAATGCAAAACATCTATTTATAAGTTGGCAATTAGTAAAAGTTTAAAATAATTCAAAGTGGACAAAGACTTTTGGATGGTACTGTATATATATTTATATATATATATATATATATATATATATATATACTAACACACACACACACACACACACACACACACACACACACACACACACACACATCTATATATACATACGTTGGCTGACAGTAGTTGAGGGTGACCTGAAGGTTCCGTTTTCACTAGCTACTATACCGAGGTGTAGGGGAGGGTCCTACTCCTTTCCCTGGAATGCTCAATTTACCTTTGATTCAAACCTTATAATGCTGAGTGTTAAACAAATAGGCATTGAGTACTATTTTTGAGTCTTTGGTATTGCTCGAGCTGGGATTGAACCCCAGTCTCCCGGATCATTGGCGAACACCCTAACCATTCCAGCTTACAAGTTTCACAATTTCTTCATCGTCAGGAAAATTTTTGTGATTAAGGCACAAATTTTAATTTCTTAAAAAGAGTGTTGAGTTTATTAAATTTTCTTTTTAATGATATTATCATATTGTCTCTGTGATATTATTATATTGATTCTGTGATATTATTGTATTGTATTACCTTTTCGTGACTGTTGGCATTGCTGTTTTAGATTTTAAAATGTTTTTGTTTTATCGAAAGAAATTATTTACCCCCACCCCCAGAAGTGTCCCTTCCTAGATTGGTTACTCTATCAAAGCTAGAAATTTTACTTATAGCCAGAGAAAGAAAGAAGGCTTATGCTTTTCCCAAAAGTATCAGTGCAAAGTGAATGCAATGTTTTTGTTTTATCGAAAGAAATTATTTAGCCCCACACCCAGAAGTGTCCCTGTCCTAGATTTGTTACTCTATCAAAGCTAGAAATTTTACTTATAGCCAGAGAAAGAAAGAAGGCTTATGCTTTTCCCAAAAGTATCAGTGCAAAGTGAATGCAATGTATTTGTTTTATCGAAAGAAATTATTTACCCCCACCCCCAGAAGTGTCCCTCTTCTAGATTGGTTACTCTATCAAAGCTAGAAATTTTACTTATAGTCAGAGAAAGAAAGAAGGGTAATGCTTTTCCCAAAAGTATCAGTGCAAAGTGAATGCAATGTTTTTGTTTTATCGAAAGAAATTATTTACCCCCACCCCCAGAAGTGTCCCTGTCCTAGATTTGTTACTCTATCAAAGCTAGAAATTTTACTTATAGTCAGAGAAAGAAAGAAGGGTAATGCTTTTCCCAAAAGTATCAGTGCAAAGTGAATGCAATGTTTTTGTTTTATCGAAAGAAATTATTTACCCCCACCCCCAGAAGTGTCCCCCTCCTAGATTGGTTATTCTATCAAAGCTAGAAATTTTACTTATAGCCAGAGAAAGAAAGAAGGGTTATGCTTTTCCCAATAGTATCAGTGCAAAGTGAATGCAATGTTTTTGTTTTTTCAAAAGAAATTATTTACCCCCACCCCCAGAAGTGTCCCTCTCCTAGATTGGTTACTCTATCAAAGCTAGAAATTTTACTTATAGCCAGAGAAAGAAAGAAGGCTTATGCTTTTCCCAAAAGTATCAGTGCAAAGTGAATGCAATGTATTTGTTTTATCGAAAGAAATTATTTACCCCCACCCCCAGAAGTGTCCCTCTCCTAGATTGGTTACTCTATCAAAGCTAGAAATTTTACTTATAGCCACAGAAAGAAAGAAGGGTTATGCTTTTCCCAAAAGTATCAGTGCAAAGTGAATGCAATGTTTTTGTTTTATCGAAAGAAATTATTTACCCCCACCCCCAGAAGTGTCCCTGTCCTAGATTTGTTACTCTATCAAAGCTAGAAATTTTACTTATAGTCAGAGAAAGAAAGAAGGCTTATGCTTTTCCCAAAAGTATCAGTGCAAAGTGAATGCAATGTTTTTGTTTTATCGAAAGAAATTATTTACCCCCACACCCAGAAGTGTCCCTCTCCTAGATTGGTTACTCTATCAAAGCTAGAAATTTTACTTATAGCCACAAAGAAAGAAGGGTTATGCTTTTCCCAAAAGTATCAGTGCAAAGTGAATGCAATGTTTGAATTTGAATTCAGCTTACCAAATGCTTTGTACATTTTAATAACCAAATCCATTTTGCATTTTAATAACTTCATAAATGATTTACTGCAGCTTTATGTTAGATGTATTTATTACTTTCCATGATTTAAAAAAAAATTATATTTGCCTTTTTATAGAACACTTTTACCTTGTTCTTTGTGTATTTTTTTCTTCAATGTAACTGAAAAGCATCTTAGCTTATTCATATCTAGCTTATTCATATTCAAAATATCAGTTATATAATTCACTCCCACATTTTTTTGTCACAAAAGAAGAGATGTGCTTTAGTTTGTATTACATTCATATCAATTGGTGCATGAATTTCAATAGTAAAAAAAAGAAAGAAAAAAGAATCTGCATGTTTTTCAGTGATTACCAATCAGAATGTTTCATTGAAAATCATATTGCCAGCTTGAATGATATTTATAAGATAGATTAGAAGAGAGCAGTTATATATATATATATATATATATATATATATATATATATATATATATATATATGTGTGTGTGTGTGTGTATATATATATATATATATATATATATATATATATGGTATATTATTCATATTTAATATATCCTTCGAATATATTGTTCTTTCACACACACACGAAAATATGAAACCATTTACTTTCTGAAGACAATGTAAAATATCAGAAACACGTGTTGAAGAAAAATAAATAAATCAAAAAACAAATCCCCTTGTAGACCTTTTATTTCAAAATATATACTCAGTAAAATTGCCTAAATGACAAATTCTTTTCTTGTTAATCAAAACTTGGTCTGGTCTTTTTTATGATACGTCTCTACTTTAAAGTCCAGAAAATCTTATGCATTATATTTTCTAGGGTAGATACTGGTTTGTGCTTAGCCAAATTTTATTCTCTTGCAGAATTCCCAAAGCATCCCCTATCTAACCCAGTCATGTTTAGTTTTGTATTCCTTCTGTGCCGGTTAGCTGCATTCACTTAGTATGTGATTAGTTGTCTCATCTTTGTGACCACATAATCTACACTTTCTATTCTTTTACATATAGCTCTTTTTTTTTAAAATATCTAACATTGCATAGTAAGTAAGTAAAGTCAGCGACCGTAGTTGAAGACGACCAGAAGGCTCCCTTTTCAATAGCTACTACATCAAGGTGTAGAGAAGGACACTATTCCTATCACTGGATTGCTCCACTTTACTCTTGATACGTACCTTATATTGCTGAGTGTTAAGCAAGGAGGTATCAAGTACCACTTTTGAAGTCTTTGGTATGACGCAACCTAGGATTGAACCCAGATCTCCCGGACCATTTGTGAACACTACCCACTAGGCCAATGAGCTGGTAGAACAAAAAAAGAATCAAAATAGAAGTATACATATAAATGAATGAATATATATATATATATATATATATATACATATATATACGTTGTGCGTTCAATAAGTATCCAGACTTTTTTAGTACAGGAATTTAAAATTGTCATAGACTCTTCAAAATTCAGTATGTTATTGCTATACATCTTATCAGATGACTGAGCAGTTCTAATGATTTCACGTTCAAATGAACAGCTACAGCAGCAATTGGAATACACCCTACTAAAGCCTGATTGTCACTGCTGGTGAATTTCAAAAATACATTCTGGATGTGAGGACACTTTAGAAGAATGATATGCAATAAAATTATGTTCTAAACTTGGAAAAAATGTCACAGAAACGTATGGAATGCTTCAGACTGCTTTTTGACAATCTTGCATGAATCGAGTATCAGTTTTTGAGTGGCATAAGAGATTCAAGGAAGGCAGGGAGTCTGTGAAGGATGATGAGAGGTGAGGGAGGAGTAAGGAAGTCAATACACCAGAGTTGATTGGCCAAAGGGTTAGGGTTAGGGTTACTATGTTGAGGTTTTAAGGGAGTTCAGGAAGAGATTCCGTCAGAAGAGGCCAGTACTCTTCAAATTAGGTCAGTGGCATTTTCACCAGGACAATACACCAGTCCACAACTCCATCCTTGTCACAGACTATTTGACCAAGATGTGCATGAAGACAGTTCCTCACCATCCCTATAGTCGAGACCTTGCTCCCTGTGACTTTTGGTTATTCCCTAAGCTCAGAGGCTGTTGTTATGACACAACTGAGGAGATGAAAGAGGCTGTGACAAAGGACATTGACACGCTCACACAAGAGGACTTCCATGGGGCCTTGCAGAAGTTGTTGGAATGCTACAACAAGTGCAGTACAGCTGGAGGAGATTACTTTGAAGGGGACTAGAGTTTCATGTGTGTACTATCAATAAAAGTGCCCATACAAAAAAGTCTGGAAACTTATTTAATGATCCTCGGATATAAGTGGAAAAGTTGATAAAACCGAACACAGACAATGGATTTTATCCACATTTCCACTATACTTCTTACATTTTGTTGAATTTTTCCAATCTGTTATTTTTTCATATATGTGTATCTATGTGAGTGTGTGTGTGTATACCCACACATATATTTATGTATATATATGTATATAAAATTTTTGTTGTAGGTCCCAAGGGAGAATAAAAATATCTTAAGATAGGTAGGACTATGAAGAAATTTGTATTTTTTTAAATTCATTTATCTATTTATATTGCTCTTACATACGTGTATGTTTCCAGCTTGTTGTTTTCATCAGAGGACATATATGGCACAAGGTCTAGTTAATGGGGTACTCAATGAGACTTGAACTCACTCATGTTTGCAGTTGGACCTACCTATTTTAAAATATATATATATATATATATCCAAGTGTGGTGAAAATATTCAGCAAATGAGTTTTCATTAAATCTGGTTGAATTGTTTTTATTGGAATTTGTTATTGTTAAATGTTTCTTAAAGCAGAAGAATTAAGTTTCACATTATATCCACATGTGGGATGTATTTTCAATAGTTTATACATAAAGAATAATCAACATAAAAAAAATCTGTTTTTCTTATCACTTTTGTTTATATATATATATATATATATATATATATATATGAACAGAAGTGATAAGAAAAATAGAAATACTTCTTTTATATATATATATATATATATATATATATATATATATATATAAGTTGGCTGACTATAGTTGAGGGTAACCTGAAAACTCCTTTTTCAATTGCTACCACTCAGAGGGATTGGAGAAAAATAGAAATATTTCTTACATACATACATATATATATATATATATATATATATATATATAAGTTGGCTGACCATAGTTGTGGGTGACCTGAAGGCTCCCTTTTCAATAGCTACAACATGAGGTGTTGGAGAGGGAGCTACTCCTTTATTTGGATTTCTCCACTTACCCTTGATCTGTACCATATAATGCTGAGTGTTAAGCAAAGTACCATTTTTTGAGTTTTTGGTATGATTTCGACTTGGTATTTAACCCCATCTCATGGACCGTTGGTTAACACTCTAACCATTATGTTATATATATATATATATATATATATATATATATATATATGTATGTATTTACAAGGTTAGAACATGAATTCTAACTTTAATCAGTAAAAGTATATTTTGAATAAATAAAAGTTTCTTAGGTTATTCTTAATAAATATTGAAATTAAGATTAAAACTTAACTTATATGTAAAAATGTACATTCATTAATTTCTCGGACTTGGTTGGGCATTGGCTAAAATATTTTCATTGGTCAGATGGTTAAATTTTTTTATATCCTGTATTAGTTAGTCTCCTTGAAATTTAAGGACGCCAAATGAGTAGAGTCTTTGCCAATGGTCCAGGAGACTGAGGTTCAATCCCATGTCGTGTCATACCAAAGACTCAAAAATGGTACTTGATGCCTCCTTGATTAGCACTCAGCAAATATAAGGTAAGGATCAAGTGTAAATAGGAGCAATTCAGGAAAAAGGAGTAGCACCCTCCACTACACCTCAGTGTAGTAGCTATTGTAAAAGGAGCCTTCAGGTCACACTCAACTAAAGTCATCAACTTTACTTACTTATATACAAAGAAACTACAACATTCTTCTGGCCAGTAAAAAACAATATCTATATAAACACATACACACACACATATATATATATATATATATATATATATAAGTAGTTTTTCAGTTCTCTTGTAAGGTCTGAGTACTTATCTATCTTTTCGCATTCCTTCAGTTTTACCCTGGTCAGCCATAATGGCAAAGACCATTATTCAGCAGGTTCTCTTTATTTTTTTGACTATCACTAGGTCTGGTTGTCTGGCTGAGATTAGGTTATCCATTTGTATCTCAAAATCCCAAAGAATTTTGCCTATCTCATTTTCTTGTGCATATACCATTTATTTGTATGGTCAAATTTTAACAATTCCCAGTAGATCAGCTCCCCCAGTTTTGTCTAGTCTTATATTCTTTCTGTGCTAATTTTTTATTATCATTATAATTCCTTGTGAATTTTTCACACCAGTTTTAACTGGGGGTCTTTCACTGGAGTCTGAGTGACACCAAGTCTCTTCAGGTCTCCAGGACTATTCTAAATAATTTAGACTATTATTATTATTATTATCATTATTATTTCACTTCTTGTGAATTTTTCACATCAGCATTAGCTGGTGGTTTTCTCTGGAGTCTGAGTGACACCAAGTCTCTTCAGGTCTCCAGGACTCTTCAAAGTATTCTAGCCTATTATTATTTACTCCTCTAGGATTTTTCACATCAGTGTTAGCTGATGGTCTTTCATTGAAGTTTGAGTGACAGCAAGTTTCCTCAAGTCTCCAGGACTCATCTCAGTATTTTGGCCATTCTCAATAATGCAGTAGTTTGAATGGTCTTCAGGACTCTTCTAAGTATTCTAGCTTATTATTATTATTATTATTATTATTATTATTATTATTATTATTTCACTTTTTGTAAATTTTTCTCACCAGTTTTTACTAGTGGTCTTTCACTGGAGTCTGAGTGACTCCAAGTTTCCTCAAGTCTCCAGGACTCTTCTAAGTATTCTAGCCTATTATTTACTCCTTGAGAGTTTTTCCCATTAGTGTTGGCTGATAGTCTTTCATTGAAGTTTGAGTGACAGCAAGTCTCCTCAAGTTTCCAGGACTCATCTCAGTATTTTGGCCATTCTCAATAATGTAGTAGTTTGGATGGTCTCCACTTGTCCTTTTATTTCCAATTCCTCCAGTCCCTTTAATAATCCTTTGGTGACTAAGAAAAGTACCAATTACAATTGGTATAACTGACACTTTCATGTTCCACATTTTTGTCAATTCCCTAGCAAGGTCGAGGTACTTATCCTTCTTTTCACTTTCTTTCAATTTTCCTCAGTGGTCAGCTGGGACAGCAAAGTCCACAATTTGGCAAGTTCTCTTTTTGTTATCATTTCACTTCTTGTGAATTTTTCATGCCAGTTTTAACTGGGGGTCTTTCACTGGAGTCTGAGTGACACCAAGTCTCTTCAGGTCTCCAGGGCTCTTGTAAGTTTACTAGCTTATTATCAATATTATCATTATTTCACTTCTAGAGAATCTTTCACACCAGTTTTAAGTGGTGGTCTTTCACTGTAGTCTGAATGACAACAAGTCTCCTCAGGTCTCCAGTACTCTTCTAAGTATTCTAGCTTATTATTATTATCATTATTATTATTATTATTATTATTATTTCACTTTTTGTAAATTTTTCTCACCAGTTTTTACTAGTGGTCTTTCACTGGAGTCTGAGTGACTCCAAGTTTCCTCAAGTCTCCAGGACTCTTCTAAGTATTCTAGCCTATTATTTACTCCTTGAGAGTTTTTCCCATTAGTGTTGGCTGATAGTCTTTCACTGAAGTTTGAGTGACAACAAGTCTCCTCAAGTTTCCAGGACTCTTCTCAGTATTTTGGCCATTCTCAATAATGTAGTAGTTTCAATAGTTTCCACTTGTCCTCTTATTTCCTAGTCCTCCAGTCCCTTTAATAATCCTTTGGTGACTGTATGTACCAAAAGCACCAATTATAATTGATATAACTGTCACTTTCATGTTCCACATTTTTGTCAATTCCTAAGCAAGGTCGAGGTACTTATCCTTTTCACTTTCTTTCAATTTTATTCTGTGGTCTGCCAAGACAGGAAAGTCCACGATTTTGCAAGTTGTCTTTTTTTGGGGGGATTATAATAAGGTCTGGTCTTCTGGCCGAGATTAGGTGATGCATTTGTATGTCAATGTCCCATAGGAGTTTATGTGACCCATTCTCCAGGACAGATGCTGGTTTATGCAAATACCATTTGTTCGTACGGTCAAATTTAAATTTCTTGCACATCTCCCAGAGGATTACCTTGCTCACCAAGTCGTGTTTAGTTTTATACTCCTTTTGCACTAATTTGCTGCATTCGCTTATTTTGTTGTGTCTTATCTATTCTCACTTTGATATGATTGGTTCTTATGGTGTTGCTTTGTGCTGCTATAAGGAGAAATTCAGTTTCTCTCTTAAGGTTTCCTTTTCTTAGCCACATCCAGGTTTTCTCATGTGAGATGTTGCTTATTAGTCTTTTAAAATGCCTATAAAGTTGTTTTTCTTCCCATTTTTGTTTTCTAGTTATTGTCATTCTGTTATCTTTGTGTTGTCAGTATCATTTCTGGTGGCTGTAATCAGTTCTCCTTCATGCTTTTCTATGTAGTCTTCAAGTCATTGTATCGATACATCAACGCTGTCTTCAATATTGGTAAGTCTTCTTCTTTCCTCCTTTCTTGATACATACAGTCTGTCAATGTAATCTCTGGAATGTAATGTCTTATGCATGGTCATTAGTTTTCTTTTTTTTTTGGTCCATTTGCTTAAGTTCTTCTCTGGTTCACTTCAAAAAGGGTCCCGAATATCTAATGAGGGGTACAGCCCAGATATTTATTCTTTTGATAAGGTTTCTGCGAGATAGTTTTGTCTCAAGTAGCTCTCTGGTTCTCCTGAGAGATTCTTTCTGAATTTTTTCTTTCATTTCCACTTGTTTGATGGTGTCAGCTTCCAAAATGCTCAAGTATTTGTAGGTTTTCGTTTCTCCAAGTGTTCTAATCTTATCATTATTTGGCAGTTCCATTCCATCCGTTAGGTATCGTTTGCAGTTTTCCATTGGCACATTTTTTTATGCCAAATCCCATCCCTATGTCCTAACTGTATATTCTCACTGTGTGTATAAGAGATTGCAGTTCTTTTTCATTTTTTGCGGACAGTTTGATGTAGTCCATTTACATTAAGTGATTGATCTTTTCCTGAGATTTACTAAGTTTATATCCGGCTGTGCATTTTCTGAGTATGTGGTTAAGTGGCATCATCGCAATTATGAATAGTATTATCATTATTATCATTATTTCACTTCTAGGGAATTTTTCACATCAGTTTTAAGTGGTGGTCTTTCATTGTAGTCTGAGTGACACCAAGTCTTCTCAGGTCTCCAGGACTCTTCTAAGTATTCTAACCTATTATCATGATTATAATTATTAATTCACTTCTAGTGAATTTTTTTAATACCAGTTTTAACTGGTGGTCTTCCATTAGAGTCTGAGTGATACCAAGTCTTCACAGGTCTCCAGGACTCTTCTAGGTAATTTAGACTATTATTATTATTATTATTATTATGATCATTTTTATTTCACTTCTTGTGAATTTTTCACACCAGTTTTAACTGGTGGTCTTTCATTAGAGTCTGAGTGACACCAAGTCTTCTCAGGTCTCCAGAACTCTTCTAAGTAATTTAGACTATTATTATTATTATTATTATTATTATTATTATTATTATTATTATTATTATTATTATTTCACTTCTTGTGAATTTTTCACACCAGTTTTAACTGGTGGTCTTTCATTAGAGTCTGAGTGACAGCAAGTCTCCTCAGGTCTCCAGGACTCTTCTAAGTATTCTGTCCATTTTTAGTAGTGTTGTTGTCTGGCTAATTTCAATTGTTTTTCCTTAAGTTATCCCAGTTGATATTGTTTTTTTTTTTTTTTGGTTGTTGTAAGCATCTTTCTTTATTATTATCATTAATATTATAATTATTATATTTTCGATTTTATTTTTGGTTTCTTACAATCCTTCACTGACTCTTTACCCCAAAACAAGGGTGAGAGTAGGTGGTCATTATATATTTAGAGTGTTTATGTTATATTTGTGTTTTTGTTGCCTCTTTTTGTGTGATATTTTCCAGTCACATTGATACTACTCTCAGAAGGAGATTAGCTGTCCCATTGTGCAATGTTTGCAGTTCACATAGGCTAGGACAGCCAGGTGTCTTGTTAATGTGTCCCTTTCTTGATCATACCCAGGGCTCCCACCATTACTGGTATAGTGTTAATTTTAAGATGCTTCATTTTCTCCATTTTTGTTTCAATGTCTTTGTATTTTCTTATTCTATTATATTCTTTGACTGATATGTTATTATCTGTTGGTATTGATTGATTAATTAGAAAGTATCTTTTCTTTTACGGTCCTTAACATCTATATCTGTTCAATGGGCACCTCGGGTCGTGTAATGGTTTGTATACTAGCAAACCTTCATGAGTGAATTTGAGCCCCATTCATACGGCCTTGTGCCTCATCTAAGCAAAAAAAAAAAAAAAAAGGCTAATTAAATTACTTCTATATCTGGTCTGTTGCTATTTATTATTATTATTGTTGTTGTTGTTGCTGTTGATAGAGGTGGTCATAGTGGTGGTGGTGGTGGGGTGATTGTGTTATGGATTACATGTAACACAGAGTAGAGAAATAATAATAATAATAATAATAATAACAACAACAACAACCTGGACCTTACCTGATATTGAAAAAACTGGAAGATGAATGTGACAATTATACCAATTGTGATTGGTGCTTTCGGTACAGTCACCAAAGGATTATTAAAGGGACTGGAGGACTTGGAAATAAGAGGACGAGTGGAGACCATCCAAACTGCAGCAATATTGAGATCAGCCAGAATACTGAGAAGAGTCCTGGAGACTTGAGGAGACTTGCAGTCACTCAAACTTCAATGAAAGACCATCAGCTATCGCTGATGTGAAAAACTCTCAAGGAGCAACTATTACTACTACTACTACTACTACTACTACAACAACAACAACAACAACAACAACAACAACAACAACAACAACAACAACAACAACAACAACAACAACAACAACAACAACAACAATAATAATAATAATAATAATAATAATAATAATAATAATAATAATAATAATAATAATAATAATAGTGGTGTTGGTGGTAGTGGTGAAAATGGAGGTAGTTATACATCAATATTATTATAATTATGATGATGATTAACGTTAAGATCAGCGTTGCTAATCTCATTAAATCCTTTTATTTCCTTTCTCGCTATTTCCTATCTCTGCTATCATATTTACTACAACGACAACAACTACTACTTCTATCAACACGTTTCAATTAATCCATCCAGTTGTACTTGTCAATCCCTCAATAAATGTGCATAAGATTCACAGGTTGGTTCAAGTGCTTACTGTATCATTCATTATTATTGCGTTGAACGAACAATTCAAAAGCAACGCAGAGGTAATAAAAGAAATAAAGAATGAAAGAGATAGACTAACAGACGGAGGAAGAGGGCAGAATGAAAGAGTAAAAATAATCGATAAATCAACTTCACTTAACATATTTAGGGACAGAGAGTGAGAGAGATTAAGAGAGAGCGAAAGAGAAAGAGAAAGAGAATAGTAAAGACAGAGGGGTAAAAAGATGGTCTCTCATGACGCAGCCAACGCATTAGACAACAGCTAAACCCCTCCGTCTTTAGTTCAATTAAGTTTCAATCACTCTCTCTTTTATTATTCATCTCTCTCTCTCTCTCTCTCTCTCTCTCTCTGCCTCTCTCCCTTCCCCTCCCTGTCCTGAAAGAGAAAACAAGTGATCTCTTTTTATTTCTATTGCTGCCGTGGTCGACAGTGCGCACGCTTGCTTGCTTTTCCAAGACAGCATTCCGATTAGCAGAGGGGGGGAATCCAAAAGCCTAACAGTTATCCATGGTAAGTAAAAGATGGTCTTATTTACACATCTTATAATTGCTAGATTTTCATATTTATTCCTTTCTGTTTTTTCTTAACCATGAAGTTCTGGATATGTTTATCTTTTGATATAATGTGCTATGTTTAATGTTGATCTGGAAGTAAATCACGTTTTGATTATGCTCACGTCACTGTTGCATATTACATATTATTATTATTATTATTATTATTATTATTGAATTTTTAAAATAATTTGATTGTTGATGGCTCTCACCATTAATGAGCCTCATACGGAAACATTAAAATGATTTATTGAGATATTTCCATCAACATCATCATCATTATCACCACTACACTTACCAACATCAAAACCAAGACAAGCTAATTATTATTATTATTGGTGGTGGTAGTAGTAGTAGTAGTATATACGGTCATTCTCTCTCTCTCTCTCTCTCTCTCTCTCTCTCTCACACACACACACACACACACACACACACACACACACACACACACACACACAGAGTTGTTGATTTATTTTGTGCTATAGTAGTATTCTGTTGTTACACAATGACGTGCAAAAGGTGCTTTATCGTATTATTTTGGTTGAGACAAAATTATGCATGTATATACATTATAATTACTATTAATATTACTACTACTACTACTACTACTACTACTACTACTACTACTACAACCACCACCACAACCACCACCACCATCTGTTACGGTGGGATCGCATGTTGAAATGTACAAGAAATTCCGATTTAGAAAGCATGCAGACACTTTTTATAACTACGACTTGTTGACTGGCCAGTCGACTTCAGACATTATTAGTGCAATCACAAATGAATATATCGATTTATGCTCCTTATTTTTAAAAAAATGGCGTCATAGATCATTAAAGACATCTATCTATCTATCTATCTATCTATCTATCTATCTATCTATCTATCTATCTATCTATCTATCTATCTATCTATCTATCATATGTATGTATGTATGTATGTATGTATGTATGTATCTATCTATCTATCTATCTATCTATCTATCTATCTATCTATCTAAATTTATTCATTTCTCTACGTCAGTTTAATTTCTATCTTAGCTAGCTATGTCTGTGAAGTTACATTAGATTGTTATTAGTATGTGCATAAGTATTTATGTATTTTTGATACCCTCATTTATAAAATTAAAATATTTGCAAGAAGAAAAACAAAGCAAAAATATATAACATTTGTTTACCAAAGAAACGTTAATTTAAAAAATAAAAAATCAAGAAGAATTTTAAAAATTAAAAAAACAAAACAAAAACGAAAGCACTCCAACAAAGTTTGGTCAGGGCTTAAGATAAAATATCATTTATTTGTTCACAATAAAGTTTAAATTTAAAGTTTGATGTTCACAATTAGTAAAATAATTTGAGGAGATAATTGTTGCGAATTAAAACAAGTTTAAAACTATCCTCTTTCCTTTCCTTTCCTTTCCTTTTCTTTCTTTCTTTTTCCTTTCTACAAGTAAATCTTGACAAAAGTGAAAATGAAAGTAGAAGTTGTAGCGAATTTCTTGTTTTCATAGAGCTTTAAATGGACGACTCTCATCAAAAGTTTCCTCTTCACGAAAAATATAAATTTAAATTATCTTCAGATTTTTTTTGTTTTTGAGGACATGATTATGCTTAATTTGAGAATGGTACTAAATACTTACTTAGGATATACTTTAATGCATTACGATCAATGCATTTATGCGTTTCCATGGTGATAGTTTTCTTCGTTTACAGACAGACAGACATACATATTATTATTATTAGTAGTAGTAGTATAAGTAGTATTAGTAGTTGTAATAGTAATAATAATAATAATAATAATAATAGTAGTAGTAGCAGTAGTAGTAGTAGTAGTAGTAATTTCGACTTCTATTTTCTTTCATCTTAATTTCAGCACGACTCATTCAACAAGAGAATATGTTTCCTCGTTTCGTTATCGTAGAATATTGAGGGTCCTAATTAGTTGTAATAAAAGATACTTGAAGATGAAAGAAACAACTATTCAAATTTAATAATGCTTGAAAAATTCTTCATTGAAAAAAATTAAAAAAAAGTAAAAAAAACGACATATTTTCTCATAGTTCTTCCGATGATGAACAATATTAGAATAATGTGAGAGCTTTACGTAACGCACAAATAAACAAAAAACAAAAAAAAAAAAAAAAACACGTATACTTCCATTTCATTTAAAGAAAGATTAGAAAAAGAAGTTATTTAATTTTATTAAACTGGTTACATTTTCTTGGTTAGCTATTATTTATTATCACAAAGAGTTTTTAATGTTATTATTTTATCTTATAAAATTATTTTTAGGCTTCTTTGCGGTCATGGGTGTTCTTTAACTTAACCGTCTGTAATTTGTTCTCGCGTGTATGTTTGTGAGTACGTGTTCACGCGCGTGTCTAATTCATTTATAGATTCCTCTCATACATGTTCGTTCATCAATCATAATCCATTATTGACTATAAAAGATCGATAGCATTCATTTATCTTTTTTTTGTGTACTGTAAAAAACGAAAAAAGAAAATCTATAAGAAAATAAAAATGATCACGAAGCTTACAATTGAACTCGAAGTTAAAAGAATGACGATAAATGTAAGCCCTAGTCAGATGTTAAATTAATTTATCATTATTATGTTTCTTTCTGAAAATTAAAAAAAAAAACAAAAACAGATACTGGTTTCTTTACTTTTCTTTGTTTTTTGTTGTTTTTTTTTTTTTGTTGTTGTTTTTTCATTTCATATTTAATTTTAGTATTTTTCTTAGGAATTTTTCTTGAAAGGAGATAGTGCATGCTATGCTATATAACTTGTCGCGCAAAGGTCCTTGAATTCAGGGTCGGGATGTATCATACGGTAGGATTATGAAGGTGACGTATGAAGTGCTTATAATACTCAGAAACATTTTTTTAAGTTGATATATTTTTAAAAAATCGATAAAACCTTGAAAATTACACTTTTAATAATTTAATGTATATATATATATATATATATATATATATATATATATATATATATATATATATATGTGTGTGTGTGTGTGTGTGTGTGTGTGTGTGTGTGTGTGTGTGTGTATACACACAAAAATACATTATTATGTGAAATTTTTTTCAAGTCAAACTTGATTTTTTTTTGGTTCATAATGTTTAAATGTTGTAGATTTTTGCTTTGTTTCTTTATTTAATCACAGAACAACTTTTGTGGGTTATTTAATGTCAAAGCTATTCTTTTCGAAGAATAGCAGTGATACTAATTAACCCACAGCTGAGAGGATTAGGAGATTCATTTCTTTTCCAAAGTTATTTGTGAAAGGAGTTCAAACTTGCTTATTTCAATACCATAGACCATCACTTTTGCCTCATCATGTCATACCCAGGATATTAAATGGTTTCAAGCATTGCTATGTATTACTAATAATTCAACTGGAATAATTATTTCTTTGTACAGTTAAATGGTTTCAAGTATAGTCAATGATTGAATAGTTCGATTTGATCCATAGATGAGATCCTAGCAGGTACTACCAGTCCAGGTCAGAGTGGACATGGGAGTAATAGCAATGAAATGGTCCTCCACATTCCCTAAACTCAAAGAGTGAAGCTTCTCTATCAGTTGTAGTCTAATGACATACCCTGGACACCAAATAATTATTGTTTCAAATAACTATTTCTTTGACCCATTGATGGGATCATAAGAGGTACTACTACACAAGGTCAAAGTGGACCTGGGAGTAATGGTAATGAAGGGTTTACTCCATACTTCCCAAAGCTCCAGAATTGAAACCTTACCCCCAAATGCAGTTGACTGTTATACCCAGGACACTCCTTTGGGAGGGGGGGTTCTTACCTCTTTGCTGGGGATTCAATTGATTTATTCAAGGCCTTGTTGACTGGGCAGCAAATGTAAAGGCTGGTTGGTTGGCTGGTTGGTGTTTTATGGCATATCAACTCTTATGGGTTATTTTATGCCAAATCATGTTCACACACACACACACACACACACACACATATATATGATTTGTAAGAGAATAGTTAGTTAGTAACTTTATTTTTTAAAGAGTTGTTAGAGCTCATTTGTTACCACACAGGTAAATAGTTTCAAGTATTGCTATTCAACTTTAGTAATTCTATTAATCAAGTATTCCTATGTAATATAAATAATTTGCATGCAGTTGTGTGATTTCAAATAACTAATAATAATAATAATCCTTAGTAAATGATTGAAGAGTTCTATTTGACCTATAGATAAGACTTTAACAGGTACTACAAATTAAGATCAGAGTGGACCTGGGAGTAATGGTAATGAAGGGGTACTTGATATTCTCTAAAGGTCCAGGAATGGGGCCTCACCATCAAATGCAGTTTAGTGTCATACCTAGAACACTCATTAATGGGGTCTTACCCCTTTGAAGAGATGCAATTAGTATTTTCTACAGCTTTTGCTGACAGGGCGGAAACATAAAGGAATATAAATAGAAGTAATTGCTATTTTAGATTAGATTATTTTATTTCTTTTAGAATTGTTGCCCTAAAATGAACTGATAAAAGCAACCAAGCTATCTTAAATACTTATTTTTTATTTATATGAATAAAAATACCTTATTCTTGTGTCCCTCTGATGATCCAAGCATGTTATAACAGATGTGGGAATGCAGAGAACCCTTCATTGCCTTTGCTCTCAGGTCCACTCTGCCCTGGAGTGGTAGCACCTGATAGGGTCCTAATTATGGGTCAAATAGAATTAAACTGTGCACTTATACTAAACTGAAATGCTTGAAATAGAACTGTTTTGGTATTTAAACTGTGTACATTTTAACTGCGAAATAGAACTGATTTAACATTGAAACTGTACTTACACTAAACTAAATTGTTTGAATTAGAAATGTTTGAAATAGAAATGTTTTTGACAATTAAACTGTGTACTTATGCTAAACTGAATTATTTGAAATAGAAATGTTTTTGACAATTAAACTGTGTACTTATGCTAAACAGAATTGTTTGGAACAAAACTGTTTATTTGGATAAAAATGGATTTGGCATTAAATAACTTATAAAGGTTGATATGACATAAAACCCAAATAAACAAAAAAAAAAACAAACAAACAAACATAACAGATATAAAAATGACCTTGTATTTATTATCATAATAATAAACTGAAATACAGGTATATATTATGCAATGGGTTGATGTAATTATGTGTAAGTCTGTTTGTGTTTATGTATGAATGTGTCTGGTCTCTCATTGGAGTCTGAGTGACTCTAAGTCTCCAAAGTTCTCCAGGACTCTTCTCAGTATTTTAGCTGATCTGAACAATGCTGTAGTTTGAATGATTTCAATTCTTCTTCTGATTTCCAATTTCTCCAGTCTTTCTTTCAATCCTTTGCGGGACATTCCAAGTCAGCCAGTACAATTGGTATCACCCTCACCCTCATATTCTCCTGTTTTTTCAGTTTTCTAGTGAAGTCCAAGTATTTAAATATTTTTTTTATTTTCTTTTATTTTCACTCTGTGGTTTGCTGTAATGGCAAGATCCACTTAATAACAATTTCTTTTTTCTTAGTAATTATTAATCTACATCTGCTCTTCTGGCCAAGATTAGATGATCTGTTTGTATCTCAAAATCTCAAAGAATTTCATGTCTCTCCTTCTGTAGAATGGGTTCTGGTTTACACTTATACTATTTGGTATTATGGTCAAATTTCAGTTTCTTGCACAATTCCCAGTGGCTTACCTTACCCTCCCAGTCATGTGTAGTCTTGTACTCCTTTTGTGCTAGTTTGCTGCATTCACTTATTATGTGATTAACCATTTCATATCTGTCCCCACATAACCTACACTTGCACAGTTCCCTGTGGATCACATTTTTCACCCATTCATGCCTATTATTTTACTTCTTTTGTGCCAGTTTGCTGGAGGGGCTAAGTTTATTGCTTGGCGCCCGAGGTGCCTCTTTTTAAGGTAATGCTGACTGGGACCGAGGCATTTTTGTGCTTACCAGGCATGTCTGGGCAACAGCCCTACACCTGGACCTACCTTAAAAAAGGGCATGTGCCACATTCACCTGTTTGGTGGAGCGTACAACAAATACCTATTTTGTGTTGCTATTACAAGAGATTCATTTTCTTTCTTCTTCTTCTTTTTCTTCATCTACTTTTTCTTCATTTTCTTCTTCTTCTTCTTCTTATTATTATTATTATTTTACTCATTTGAGAGTTCTTCACATCAGCGTTAGCTGATAGCTTTTCACTTGAGTGAGTGACAGCAAGTTTCCTCAGGTCTCCAGGACTCTTCTTAGTATTTTGGCCAATCTCAGTAATGCTGTAGTTTGGATGATCTCTACTTGACCTCTAATTTCCAAGTCCTCCAGTCCCTGTACCAATCCTTTGGTGACTGTACCAGGCACACCAATTAAAATTGGTATCACAATTGTTTTCATGTTCCATAGTTGTTCCAGTTCTCTGGCAAGGTCTAGGTACTTATCTCTCTTTTCTCTTTCTTCAGTTTTACCTTGTGGTCAGCCAGAAAGGCAAAGTCCACTAATCAGCAGGTTCTCTTTTTTTTTGTTGTTGACTATCACTAGGTTTGGTCATCCTGCCAAGATTAGGTGATCTATTTTACTATTATCATTATTATTATTATTATTATTATTATTATTATTATTATTATTACTACTACTACTACTACTACTCTTGAAATAAAGTCATGAATATTTCAATATCTAAATAGTATCAATCCTGTAGTTATTTCAACTATTAGCAGTACTGGGAATCAAGTGTTTTGTCAGGACATACAGTAAACAAAGAGAATATGATTAAATGAATTTTAATCTTTCTAAATAATTGATCAACTCATATACATAGTCAGAAAGTGGAGGTGCCTGTGGTGTCATGGTTATCGTTGTAGGAAATGGACACGGTGACACGGGTTCAAATCCTGGACGAGACTGATTACATTTCACATTGCACTAATACGCTTGGGAAAGGTATGAATCCAATTATTCTCCCTCCAGCTATGGGTAAATAGTAGGGCAGACTGTGTTCTTCAGCCTTGGTGAGGAAACTAGTCTAGGAGAAGGAAAATCTGAATTCAAACCTCATAAACTCCGCTTAAAAAATTGACCTTGTGTCATATCCTGCCCGAGTGGAGGAGTTGGTAAATATGTATATACATAGTCAGAAAAAATCACTTGGTCTATGACTATCAGTTTGAGAAGATGGATCTCTTAGACAAATTTCTATTTTTAAGCGGCCTACAATTAGAAATGTATATATATATATATACATATATATATATATATATTCCTAATTGTAGGCCATTGGCATAATAGTTAGAATGTTCGCTAATGGTCTGAGAGACTAGGGTTCAATCCTAGGACGAGTCATACCAAAGACTCAAAAAATGATACTCAAAGATTCTTTGCTTAACACTCAGCATTTAGAGGTACAGATCAAGAGTAAGTGGAGCAATCCTTCCCTACACCTTGGTATAGTATCAATTGAAAAGTGAAACACACTTTTATTATTATTCTACCTGTATTCTCAAAAACAACTCACATAATTTGAATATCAGTCTTTGCTTTTTTTCTGAAAAAAAAATGACCTTAATTTATTCAAATAATCAATTAAAATTTAAATCTTTATAAAGGATTAGTTTTAATAAAAGGAGCAAAAATTTGGTAACATTTGAAAAGGAAAACATTTGACCTACTTGTATTGGTTATCAGAAAAAAATCATATAAACTACTGTGTTCACCTTGAAAAGACACACACCTATGCCTAATTTCAACGTTCTAGATAAAAATCTGTGGCCTGCAATTTGGAACATACATATATGCATGCATGCATAGACATCAAGTATGTATGTATGTATGTATGTATGTATGTATGTAGCAAATAATTTTTAACAACAGGTGTTAGGGAAAACTAATTTTTTGATATATTTTCAATAAAATCAGTTCCATTATGCAAAGTATTAATCTGGAATAAAACAAACCTATATGATTGAATACTGTAACATTAATAAAATCAATATGTTTTTACTTGATAATCAAATATTGATTTGCTAAAAGTGATTATTTGTTTGTTTTTTTAAAGTTACTTTAACTTTTCTATACATAATTTTGTGCAAGTGATGGAAATAAACATGCAAATATTAACGAAATCAGAGATAGATAGATAGATAGATAGATATGAATACACAGGAATATATATGAATACACAGATAGATAGATAGAGGATGTCACTATATAAAAGAAAATCATATGATTATTAAAGCATGAAAAAGAAAAAAATTCCTTTTATTTTGACTTGGAAATATTCAGAGTCCCTTGAAAAATTCCTCCTTAGTAATTGTTTTGTGTTTACTTTACAATAATATCATCTCATGATATATCCAATATCAAAGTTATCAGCCACTGTATGCAATCAGTCCATTTCCTACAACGATAACCATTACACCACAGGCATTATCATCAGAAATGTAGTCGTAATCACCGTAGGAAATGAACATGGCGATACGAGTTCAAATCCTGGACGATACTGATTGCATTTCACATAGCACTAATACCCTTGGGAAAGGTATGAATCCAATTATTCTCCCTCCAGCTATGGGTAAATAGTAGGACAGACTAGGTTCTTCAGCCTTGGTGAGGCAACTAGTCTAGGAGAAGGAAAACTCTGAATTCAAACCTGTTAAACTCCGCTTAAAAATTGACCTTGTGTCATATCCTGCCCGAGAGGAGGGGTTGGTAGATAGTATCATCAGAAATAGAATTAGCAACCCAAGTTCAAATCCAAATGAAGCTATTTGTATGTCAATTCTAGGTAATACTTTGAAAAAGGTATGAATCCATCTCTTTTCCTCTTCAGTTATGGTAAATAGCAAAGTCATTTGATACTTTAATATCATTTAATATCATTTGATACTTTAATATCACAATGGTACAAACATGTAGCATGGATTGATAAATATATTTCTGATATATATATATATATATATATATATATATATATATATATATATATATAAATAATGCTATATATATCATTCTCCCTCCAGCTATGGGTAAATAGTAGGGCAGACTGTGTTCTTCAGCCTTGGTGAGGCAACTAGTCTAGGAGAAGGAAAACTCTGAATTCAAACCTGTTAAACTCCGCTTAAAAATTGACCTTGTGTCATATCCTGCCTGAGCGGAGGGGTTGGTAAATATGATAATGCTATATATAATGCTTCAATGTGGCTAGACATGCAGGACACCTCAAACTCGGATCAAAACCCATCCAACTTTACGTTAGACTTAGTATCTTACCACTCACCCCACAGGCAACATATGTCAGCTCGGGAATTATAATGCCTTATGTATTAACTTTTGTTCGTTTACATTTCGGTTTACTGGATACCAGAGTGCTCAATTCATTAGAAGATCTTTGCAATATATATATATATATATAATATATATATATATATATATATATATAATTTGTACTTAGGCAGCAAGTCCTTATCTAAGCAGAAGACAATGGAGTGTTTTCTTTTCCAGATCTTTAACCACCCATCCTAACAGAACAAGAATGAGCCAACCACATATTAAAAAAAACCCACTCCAAACAAATATAAAAAAATCACAGCAATTCACAGTAACAAACAACCTAACACAACCCCCAAGGTTGACATGTGAAATGATCCAAAGCACTTGGGCTAGATGGGGCACTTTCTTCACTACCTTGACCCAGACATAAGAAAAATAAGAAGACATAAACATCTTCACTTAAAGATCTTATAAAGAAAACACTCAGTGGTCTTCAACTGGACATGCTTAGATTTATATATATATATATATATATATATATATATATATATTATTCGGTCCAGTTAAACCGGAGTTAGGAGGAATTCCATCAGGACAAAAAAAAACATTCAACAGTGAACATTTAAATTTTCCTGGATAAGAGCTTTATGTAACTGACATTACAGAGCAATAATTTCTTAAAGAAAAAACAAAACCGGTCACATTAGGATTATAAATTTATTTCCATCCTGTTATGTGTTTTTGATAAAATCAAAAAACACAAAAAAAAATGAATATGACTTCTTCAGATCTTATGGATAAAGATATATATATATATATATATATATAAACACACACACACACATATATATATATATATATATATATATATATATATATGTATGTATATGTATAAAAGAAAAATATATATATATATGCATAAAAGAAAATTTTTTATTTATATATGCTACATACTTGTACCATTGCGATACTGAAGAAAGTCTGAAATCTCAATTAGTATGGTAGACAGTAAATTAAATTATAGAAGAAAAAAACAGTCCAAGAGTGAAACTAAAAGCTGCTAGCCAAGAAAAAGACTCGAGAAGTGGAAAGAATATTACAAGAATCTGCTGGGAAACCCTCCTGAAATTACTGATAATCTTTTTGAAAAAATCATTTATAGCCAAATAGACATTAAACTTGGACACTATATAAGAAAAACTTATCTAGCTATCAATCAATCTATCTGAAAATAATGAAAATAAATAAAAAATAGAGAAACTGAAGAGAAAGAAAGAAAGAAAGAAAGAAAAGCAATAAGATAAAGAAAGAAAAAATTATCGTATATCTATCTATTTGTGTATCTATCTATTTGTTGTGATGCTGGCAAAAGAAAGACACAGGGAACACAAAAAGGGTTGATAAAAAACATATATATTCAAGTAACAGAAACAAGATACAAGTGAACCTGGTTAAACAGTAATTAGTTAATAGGAAGCTGAGAGTCCAGTGGGTATTGACTATTCGTCCACCACACAAGTGGTATCACACATGATTGTGTCATGTGGGTCTGGTTAACTCCCTCTGACGCTCTGTTGACGTGTATTTATGGAGGAGGGCGAATACATTATGTAGGGAGTACAACATTATTATCTATCTATCAATTAGAAAACAAGGAAAAAAAAGAAAGAAAAATGAAAAGAGGAGAAAGCAATTAGAAAAAGTAAAAAGTTCCATATATATATATATTTGGATATATATATATATATATATATATATATATATATATATATATATATATATATATTTGGATATATATATATATATATATATATATATATATTTGGATATATATATATATATATATATATATATATATATATTATATATATATATCCAAAGCATTTGGTTCCATATGCAGAGAAAAAAATGGAGCAAATACTTCTAACATATGGTCTCCCAAAAGAAGCTGTTACCATTATAATGACACTTTACAAAAGCAATGTTTTACATGATGGTCACACTAGTTATTTTGATATTGTTACTGGAGTCTTGCAAAGAGATACATTAGTACCAAATTTTATTTATAATCTACTGAGACTGTTGAAGTCTGAGTTATCTAACCTGATAGTTATAAATGCTTAGTTATGTCCCTTGTCTTTGCAGTAGTCTTTTGTGTTGTCAATGAACATGGTGGATGGGCTTAGCATGACTTCTCTGAATTTATATGAAGTTGTAAAGAAAACATAAACTATGCTTTACAAACACCAATATATCTAATGAAAGAAAATAATCTCATACTGAAAATGCAAAAAACAGATGATATCCTGCAAAAACTATTGAACATATAGACTACACAGCACTTCTCACAAATACACCAGTATGTTGCATAGCCTGAAACAAGCAGCAAGAAGCATTGGTCTTTACCTGAAGTCTGATAAAATACCATCAAACAAGATGGTGCCATCTACACAATAAATGGTAAGCCTCCAAGATTAGTTGACCATTTCACATACCTTGGTAACAATATCTCATCTACTGAATGCAATGTCAACATACTCATTGGAAAGGCATAGACTGTTATCAACAGGTTATCAACCATATGGAATTCAGATCTCTCTGATAAAATAATGCATCACCTTGAATGGCATTTTGGGCCGGGTCGAAGGTCAAAATATAACATCTTGAACAAAACCCTAGATGCAGCACCCTTTAAAATAGAATGTGTATGACCACTTACCTCTCATCTAACAAACCATCCAAATAAGACATACTGGGCACTGTTGGAGAGGCAGTGATGAATTCATTAGTTAGGTTCTCCTGGGAGCTCCAATGCATGGACACCCAATATTGCCTGGCCAGCAAAGACTTACATGCATCAGCTCTGTGCAGACACTGGTTGCCGTCTAAAAGACTTGCCAAAAAACAATGGCTGATAAGGACAGATGACAAGAGAGTAGCAAGGAAATTCATGCCAAATGTACAACCTGATGATTATATATATATATATATATATATAAAAGAAATATGTTTGTACCATTGTAATACTAAAATACATATAAAGATGTATCAATATATATATATATATATATATATATATATATATCTTTAACTAAACCAGGTGCCTGTGGTTGTAATGGTTATCGTCATAGGAAATGGACACAGTGACATGAGTTCAAATCCTGGACGAGACTGATTGCATTTCACAAACCTGTTAAACTCCGCTTAAAAATTGACCTTGTTTCATATCCTGCTCACTCGGAGTGGTTGGTAAACATGTATGAATATATATATATATATATAATGAACACTCCTGTCAATCAGTTCAATTCAAGATGTGAATGAGTGGACACAAGATTTGTTTATTGTTATGAAGTCTATATAGAACAATATATGATTGTATGAATTTATCTATGTATCAATGTATGTATTTGGTCGTTCAATGTGCTACCAGTACTATGTAACCTAGTACTACCTGTTTCATAGTTGGGTCATCTTCAACTAAACCAGTACCTCCACTTAGTTTGTTTGTTGAGGAGAGTGGCCCGACATCCTGCAGGATGACAAACCAAACCTATCAAAGCGCTGAGGAAGATTTTTGCTCCATGGCCATCACACACAATTTTCCTTATTCTTTGTCAAGTTATCCACCTAGGAGAAGGAAAACTCTGGTCTAATATATGTTTGATATAATTACTGGTTATCTTGCTTTAACTTGTCACTAGATAATAATCACAAAGACTTAGAGTGTGGTATTCACATTGTACAATTATTAGCCCCTACTATACTAGGATATTATTAGCCCCTATTATACTAGGATATACAAATGTTCACTAATGGTCTTTTTATCAACCAACCCTTCTTTCAAGAAAGTCCCCTGGTGATGGATGGGTGGCGATGTGCGCAGATTGACCAGTGGGAAGCATGCAGTTACATGGGCAGCAGTAGTCTTATCCTAATATTGTTGTTTGTCCTCCTGTGTAAGGGACTGATCCAGTGGAGAGTCTTGTGTCTGATCTTGCCTTATTTAGGAAAGCTCTGACAGAGAAATGCTGATGGTGAGGGTGTGAGATTATGAGAGATGGCAGTCATCTGTGAAAGATTATGCATTGGCCATTTGCCCATGTATGTATGTATGTATCATGGTATATGCTGAAAATAAATTGCTGAACAAAAAGAGTGAATTGATATCTAAGTGTAGACATATTAATAAATTTCTCGTGTGTCATTCATGATCTGACTAATTCTATAATTCTTTACATATTGAGAGTGTGCCAAATTTTGAAAATTAAAATCTGATATTATCCAATATATGAAGAAAAGTCTTTAGACATTAAAAATATGGATTTGGATTCCTAAGATCATATAACTTGGTAAGTAAAACAGTTCTCAATAGCGGCAACTATTGTATACTTCTGTTATTACTGTTCCAATTTGCTCCAAAACTTCTGAATTTTCTTATTAATAAAATTTTACTTTAAATTCTATCTTTTTTTTTCATCTAATAACTAATTTTCTATACTTGCCTACATTATCAGGATTGTGGTTGAATTGTTATCAAAAGTCTCCCTGGCTCTCCAGGACTCTTCTAAGTATTCTTCCAATCTTAGTAGTCCTGTGGTCTGGGTAGTCTAAAGTCTTCCTTGGATTTCCAGTTCCTCCATCTCTTTTCCAAATTTTCAGGATTGTTTCAAGGGCTCCAAATATGATTGGTATGATGGTTATCTTTATGCTTTTTAGGTTTCTTTTTTTTTTTTTTTTTTTTTTATCTATGGCAAGGTCCTGATATTTATCAAGTTTTTGGTTTATTTTAATTTCAATCTTGCTAAAATAGCAAATAATAATAATAATTATTATTGTTTTTTTTTGGGGGGGGGGTCTTAATGAAAGTGTAACAGTAAATTAAAGGCCTTTTTAATATTGAATAACAAGTGAAAAAAGAAAAACAAGGCAAAATGACACCTTCTCTTTAAATCCTTTTATTTTTGATTTTGATTTTTTGAAGAAGGATTGCAAATTTTCTTTAGATTTTTCTTTCTGTTTCTATTGATCAATGAGACTATGATCTCAGTTTGGCAAATTGAAGGTTTTGTGGTTAAGCAACAAAAAAAAAAGAAAAAAGCAAACAAGCAGATCAAGAAGGGAATAATGAAAAATAAAAGCAAAGAAAAAAGACTAGAGAAATCTTTACTTTTACCCATCAACAATAACAAGAGAAAAAAAATGTCTTTAAAATGCCAAACAAATATTCACCATTAACAAATAATGGAACTGAAAGAGGAAAATTCCCCAAATGATTCAATTGCCTGTGACTAACATTTCTTATATATATATATATATATATATATATATATATATATATATATATATATATGAAAGAGAGAATATACACTCGCACACACCCATATATATATATACATATTTTTTTATTTTTATTTTGAAGATGTTTCATCAAATGTGACAGACAAAAACTGTTTGAGTTTGTTTGTTTTTTTTGCCAGCAAGTAATATATTGCAAATGTGTATCAAAGCTGTAGTGAAATTTTTGAAAGCTTTTTTAGTTGTAGTTTAAGGGATTTTGACCATTGTTGCTTATTATCAAGAATGTAAATATAAGTAATTTTGTAGAAATATCATTTTGTTTGTCTCATTAGTTTTGTTCACCTCTGTGTGTGTGAGTGTTTGTGTATGTATATGTATATATATATATACTTGCTGATGAATAGATTTTTATATATTCTTATATATCTAGGTACATATGTGTGTAAGTATGTATGTATGTATATATATGTATATATACATATACGTATATATATATATATAGATATATATACATATACTTGCACACACACACACACACACACACACACACACACACACACACACACACACACACACATGTAAATATATATTCTGTGTGTCTCTCCATGGTTTGTATGTGTGTTTATTATTGGATATCCAAAATATATATATATAAACACATTATTATTATTATTATTATTATTATTATTATTATTATTATTATTATTATTATTATATCTACATTATTATTATTATCATATATTATATATATCACTATAATATGTTATAAATATATATCATATATATTGATACATATATCAATTCTATTTAAAAATATCATTGGAGTAAGCATTACAAGTTGTTCCCTTGAGGAAAACATATCTCTGAAAACTGCGTCCAGAATTACAAAAAAAAGAAAAGAAAAAAATGGAGTCTGTTCTCCTATGTTGTTGTTGGTGTTGTTGTTGCTAAAAGTATGAGTCATAAATGTTAAAGATAACATTTAACATCAGGTTGGAAGAGTTATAAGAAAAGATAATGGATTTTTTTCTTAAATGCATAAGAAGATAGATTATTGCAGATTCTGTTTTTAGACTAAGTCTGCATGAAAATGCTTTGCAAATGATGTATGTAATTTATCATTTTGAATAAACCACATCGGTTTTGTTTGTGGTTAGACCTTTCGATGATGGTATGGATTGTTGTATCGATGATAGTATGAGTGGTATTATTGATGATGGATGGGTTGTGGTATTTTATGATGTTAAGGATGGTGCTATTGATGATGGTATGGATTGTTGTATCGATGATAGTATGAGTGGTATTATTGATGATGGATGGGTTGTGGTATTTTATGATGTTAAGGATGGTGCTATTGATGATGGTATGGATTGTTGTATCGATGATAGTATGAGTGATATTATTGATGATGGATGGGTTGTGGTATTTTATGATGTTAAGGATGGTGCTATTGATGATGGTATGGATTGTTGTATCGATGATAGTATGAGTGATATTATTGATGATGGATGGGTTGTGGTATTTTATGATGTTAAGGATGGTGCTATTGATGATGGTATGGATTGTTGTATCGATGATAGTATGAGTGGTATTATTGATGATGGATGGGTTGTGGTATTTTATGATGTTAAGGATGGTGCTATTGATGATGGTAATGATATATATTGATATATATTAAATGTGAAAACAAAGTAAGTGGAATCAGTTTTATATTATACGAATACACACAAACATTTGCATAAATGAACACACACACACACACACACACACACACACACACACACACACACACACACAAACACAAACACAAACATATATATATATATATATATATATATATATATGTGTGTGTGAAGGTGCCTGTGGTGTAATGGTTATTGATTTAGGAAATGCATACGGCTGACATGTTCAAATCCTGAACGAGGCTGATTGCATTTCACATAGCACTAGTATCCTTCGGAAAGGTGTGAATCCAATTATTCTCCCTCCAGCTATGTGCGAACGGTTGGGGTGACTGGGTTCTTTACCCTTGGTTAGGCAACCAGTCTAAAAGAAGGAGAAATTCTGAATGCAAACCTGTTAAACTCTGCTTTAAAATTGAACTTGTGTTGGTAAATGCACACACACACACACACACACACACACACACACACACACACACACACACGTATATATAGAAGTGCCCGTGGTGTAATAGTGATCGTCATAGGAAATGGACACGGTGACACGAATTCAAATCCTGGATGAGACTGATTGCATTTTATATAGCACTAATACCCTTGGGAAAGTTATGAATCCAATTATTCTCCCTCCAGCTATGGGTAAATAGTAGGGCAGACTGTGTTCTTCAGCTTTGATGAGGCAACTAGTCTAGGAGAAGGAAAACTCTGAATTCAAACCCGTTAAACTCCACTTAAAAATTGACCTTGTATCACATCCTGCCTGAGTGGAGGAGTTGGTACATATATATATATATATATATATGGGTCAGCACAAAAACACTCTGTTGTGAAGGGAAGACTATCAGGGTTTTCACTACCCTCTAGCAATGGGGGTGGTGTCCAGAGATTCTGCAAGTGATAAAAGAAATATGGTGAGTTAATGTAAAGTCACTATATTTATAAACATATATCAATCGGTTTTAATGTTATGACTACTTGAAATCAAGGATTTATACATCAGGAATATGGAAGTAAATAATGGAAATGGATCTGATAATGTAGAGAAAAATTGAAAAACAAGTTAATCCATTGTTGTAACCTAACAAAAGGTTACTGAATGAGAAATAGCCAAAATGGATGTTGGAAATGAAATGGAAATCTTTATAACATTAACAAAATACAATACTCACCAGTGGCATGAAAAAGGTACCCACAGCTAGTGGTGATTAGTTCGTCAGCATATTTTACCCCCTCACAATAGTGTTCAATGTATTTATAAGGAATGGGACATAATGTTCATAGGTAGGGTATATAACATCCATTAATACATTAAATTTTTCTCTTTGGATTATCTGGTTTTTCAGTTTTTTTCTATATCATAAATATATATGTTGAGCAAAAAACATGTTGCTTTGGGGTGAGTGTTATCATCTTGGATTTTACTGCCCTTTAGCAGTGGGAATAGTGCACAAAGATTCTGCTTGTGATAAAAGAAATATTTTGAGTTAATGTATCTGATATTAACTATTTATAAACATATTTTTATAAGTTTTCATATTATGACTTCTTGAAATCAAGGATTTATATATCAATAATATACATGTTCAAAAAAACATGTTGCTGTAAGGTAAGCATCATCTTGGATTTCACTACCATCTAGTGGTGGGAATGGTGCACAAAGATTCTGCTGGTTATAAAAGTAATATTTTGAGTTAATGTATATTATGTCACCATAATTATAGACATATTCCAATAAGTTTTCATGTTATGACTACTTGTAATTGAGGAGTGTTTTTCTGCTCACGCTATATATATGACATGTTTTTACCATCAAGAATGAAGAAAATTCTGATATAAAAATTATTTCTTTCCAATGTCTTTTTTGCTGTGGTTTAACCTCAAATGACCTCAGACATCAATCTTATATACTCTATGGCAACTAGTCTTGTAAATTCATATCTTATTTCACATTTTTACAAAAGCCAGTTTTTTGAGCAAAGACAAACACAAAAAAACTGGAGGTTTATCTATTAGTAAAAATTCATGTTTGTATGTGTGTGTATACGTAAGTTTGTACATGTCTGTGTGATTGGATGCATCTGTATATGAGATTGTATGTGTGTTTGTGGTTGTATTTGTTTGTGATTTTCTATGAATATGTATGCATGTTATTTTGTGTGTGTAAGTATTTGGATGAGTATATGTGCGTGTTTGTATATATTTGTGCTTGCATTTGTTTGTACATTTTTATCTATGTGTGTGTGTGTGTGTGCGCGCGCATATGCAAACATAATGATAAGTATATGGGAATATATTATAAAAACCTTGATGTAAATTGACTTGAAAGACTTAATTTACGTATGGGTTTTTAAAATATATCTCCCAATTAATACTCACAGGATTTAGAATACTTTAAGATATAAATGATAAAAAATAAATATAATCATTTGAAAAATCCCTTTCTATTAAAATACAGTTAGATTATAAAATTTTGATGTTTTATATCAGTAAATTAATTTTGGTAATTAATTTGTATTCTAGGGTCACCAGACTTCTGATGAAACAATCTAGTTTTTCCCAACTATTTTTTTCTTTTTATTGAATTTCATTCAAAACTTTACTCATAGCCAAACCAGTGAATATATTACTTTTTATTATACATAAAAATCGCTCTATTTCTTTAAAAAGTGCATTAGAAGATGGAAAATGAAAATTATTGTATTTATGCATATATGTATGTATTATGGATCAGAAAGTTTGATTTGGTTTGGTTTGGTTTCTTTTGTTTAATGGTATATCAACCTTTGTCGGTTATTTAATGCCAAAGCCATTATCCTAGAAGAACAGTAGTGGTACTATTTAACCCATAGCTGGGAGGATAAGGGGGTTCATACCTTTCCCAAGGGTATTTGCCCGAAAGTGAACGTAATAGCGCGACTGGAGTATGAACTTGCGTACTACGATTCCGCAGGCCATCGCTTTAACCATTACACCACAAAGACACCCCCCATTTGGTTTGGTTTTAAGACACATCAACAATTGTAGGTCATTAATGCCAAGTACGTTTTTATACATCTATACAGTTCTATTTCAAACAATTTAGTTTATCATACAAAAAAAGTCTTATTTCAAACAATTCAGTTTAGCATAATTACACAGTTTAGTTCTATTTGACCCATAAATAGGACCTATCAAATGCTACCACTTCAGGCCAGAGTGGACCTGGTAGTGATGGCAATGAAGGGGTACTCCTCATTCCTCAAAGCTCCCGCATTACTGGAGCCTTGGCATCAGATAGTTTAATGTCATTTACAGGACACTTGTTGGGAAGAGTCTTACCCCTCTCCAGAGAAGCAATCAGTGTATTTTATTATCCCAGCCAACTGGGCAAGGGTTAGAAGGAGTTCCAGTCTAATGACAAAGCCATGGTGAAAATAACCCTTCTTGGAGAAGTTAACTCCAATGTCAAAACTAAAGACAGCTCCTGCATCAAATCTTGGCTAACTTGTACAAATCCTTTGATGGGAAGAGTCTAGGAGAAGGTACTCTAAAATAAAATCGCCAGTTTGTATAGTCCCCACTTATCTTGCTATGCTTGTCACTAGGCTGTTGCTATGTAGACCCAGAGAGTGGTATAAATGTCATACAAGTGTATGTCACTATGATCCAACATACAGATGTCTTACTACCTTATTATCTCATGTATCTTCTATATTTTTCTCTTGTTGAATTAGTTATTAATCAAAATGTTTGAGTTCTTATTCAGATGGTAAATTGCCCAGTCGGCTGGGGCTGTAGAATACACTGACTGCTTCTCTGCAGAGGGGTAAGACCCCCCCTCTCTAACGAGTGTCCTGGACATGACACTAAACAATCTGATGGTGAGGTTCCAGCAGTGCTGGAGCTTTGGGGAATGCGGAGTACCCCTTCATTGCCATCGCTCCCAGGTCCACTCTGGCCCAGAGTGGTAGCACCTGACAGGGCCCTATCTATGGGTTAAATAGAACTAACAGCATACTTATGCTAAACTGAATTGAGTAAACTGAATAGCTTGAAATAGAAACGTTTTTGACAATTAAACCATACTTACACTTAAACTGCGTGCTTATGCTTATCTGAATTATTTCAAATAGAACTGTTTTTCGACATTAAAACTGTATTTACACTTAACCGAATTATTACATATAACTGCTTGAATAGTTTGAAATGGAAATGTTTTTGACAATTAAACTGTGTACTTATGCTAAACTGAACTGTTTTCAATAGAACAGATTATTTACATAAAAATGGATTTGGCGTTAAATAACCTATATAGGTTGATATGCCATAAAACCAAACCAAACCAAACCAAACCAAACCAATCAGATGGTAAAGACAGCTATCATCTGACAAGATGTGGTAGTTATCATCATCATGATGTATGTATGTATGTATAGTTGTATATTTTATATGTACAAATTATAAAGGAAAAAAGAAAGAAAATGAATGAGCTGTTTGTTGTAGATATGCTATGAGATCATCCTATTGAAGTTTTGAGATTAATCAATTGATAGTAAATATCTTAGACTGCTCTAACATAATGAATGATGATTCATTAGCCAATTAGGATTATTTCATTTAATATCTCATGTTAGAAAGGCAAATTTAATTTGTATGCTTTAAATCTAGGTTGACACATAGTGAATAATTTTTCTAGACAATTTTTAATCTATCTATCTATCTATCTATCTATCTATCTATCTATCTATCTATCTATCTATCTATCTATCTATCTATCTATCTATCTATCTATCCCTTTCACATGAGCAGGATGTGATACAAGGTCAGTTTTTAAGTAGAGTTCAACAGGTTTGAATTCAGAGTTTTCCTTCTAGACTGGTTGCCATACTAAGGTTAAAGAGACCCATTTAATCCTACTATTTACTTATAGCTGAAGAGAGAATAGTTGGATTCATACCTTTCCCAAGTGTATTAGTTCTATATGAAATACAAACAGCCTTGTCCAGGTGTTGAACTCAGATTACTAGGCTCATTTGTTACAATGATAACCATGAGAGTATCTATCTATCTATCTATCTATCTAGTTTTCACTGTTAGAATTAATTAGGAAAAATATGTCAACTTTGATCAATGAAAAATATAGCAACTGCCTTAAAAACAATCAAAAGCAACTTTTGTGGAATTAAGTTTATTAAAACTAAATGCACATAGCATCATTTAATACAAAAAAAAAAAAAAATCAGCAAAAATCTATTTCTAACCAACCCAATATCAACACTGTAAAGGAATTTGTCCAACATGGAATTTGGAAAATATTATATAGGTGATTTTTCTGTGAAAATTATTGATAGTATAATGAATATTTTTAGTTCTGAGCTGTGACTGTCCTTAAACAAGATGGCCAAAGAGCTAGGAATGCATCAATATAAACAGCAGACATTTCATTGCTATGTTGTTGTTGTGCTTATTCCTCTTTGGAATGAGTCATGGACTGAAGGAAGGATTATAGGAGGAAAAAAAATGAAAAGAAGGATTTTCAAGCTCCCTGCATTAGGAAATGACTCCTCTTCAGCTCTTTTCATTTTTTCTTTTCTTTTCATTTTTTTTTTAATCTAATCATAAAATTGTTTACTCATCCATTCATTAGCTTATTTTTCAATAATTCTTGGAAAATTACTAAGTTTTGGATCAAAATTAATGTGTTGCTTTCGATATATTCATTTATTTCATTTTACATTTTTTTAGATGTTGGAATCTCTTTTCCTCTCTTTTTTAAATTTGAACTTAATCTAATCACAGTAGAAACCTTTAAAAAATGGCATACTATATGCTTCAAATATTTTATAAAATCAAATTTATGACTATTTCATCTGTTAGATAATTATACAAATTTTTCAGCATTTTTAGTGAGCAAGAATGGTTCTAAGGTCTTTAAAAATTACAGTTTAATTATATGGAAACCAAAAAATCACTTTAAGAAGATTCAAAATCTACTGTTTCGTTTGCTATAAAAGTATGAATTCATTAAAATAATTGCTTTAATTAATTTTATTTAAAATCAAAATCTAAAAAAAACATTATCTTTAAATTATTAATTGACTTCTAAATTGTCAAGTAAGAAAAATTGAAAGTTAATTTTTTTTTGACTAAAATTCCTATCCATATTTTTTGAAAATATATATTCACTTTTAAATGTTTAAGTGATATCAAAAATTAAGAAATTAATGTTTAATAATAGTAATACTTTATTCAATGAATTATATTGACTAGTTTGTTGTTTTGATTCCTTTATTTTAGTCAGTGTATTCTCTGTTATACCTCAGGTGTATGTTTTTGATATTTACTAAGCTTTGCTTAATCTAGCATATGAGCCTTAGGTTATAATATCTGCTGTTACTGAGGGGGTCACACATCTAAGTACAGAGCAGGCTTATCATTGCTTGAATATAAATCCCTAAGGTATATCCTGTATCTAGTAAATCTCAATTTCTGATTTAGTCAATTACTAGACATGTTTGTTACCATAAATTTGATAAAGATCAGATCAATATCATATTCAAAAACACAAAGGTAAAGTTTGTGGTTTGAATACTTCATTACCTGATGGCATTGTTAAATCTTGAAAATCTGGACATAACTTCTTAAACATTTTACCAGCATCAATAATCCAATAAAGAAAAAGCAATTTTAACAGGATTTTATCATTCAACAATTTTATAATTTGATTCCTGCATATTTTTGTATCAGTGGTGTGTCCTGAAAAATATGCTGAGGTAAGCAAATAATGTTGTTATGGACTTGAATGAAAATGAATAATTTTTATTGATTTAACATATAAATAAGAATGTTTGCGTTTACAAATAACCTCTGCGAGTAACTTAAAAAAAAAAGATTTTTAGTTGGTTGGTCGGGTTTTATGGCATATCAACCTTTGTAGGTTATTTAACGCCAAATCCATTTTTATTTAAATAATCAGTTCTATTTCAAACAATTCAGTTTAGCATAAGCACGTAGTTTAAATGTAAATACAGTTTAATTGTCAAAAGATTTTTATTTCAAGCTATTCAGTCAAACAGTTCTAATTCAGCTAATTCAGTTGAGTATAAGTACAGATTTTCTTTATACACAGTTAAATGTCAAAACAGTTCTATATTAAACAAATCAGTTTAGTGTAAGTACAGTTTCAATGTCAAAAAACAGTTCCATTTCAAATAATTCAGTTTAGAATAAGCCCGCAGCTTAAATGTAAGTATGGTTTAATTGTCAAAAACATTTCTATTTCAAGCTATTCAGTTTAGTCAAACAATTCAGTTTAGCATAAATATGCCATTAATTCTATTTAACCCATAAATAGGGCCCTATCAGGTGCTACCACACCGGGCCAGAGTGGACCTTGGAGCAATGGCAATGAAGGGGTGCTCCACATTCCCCAAAGCCCCAGTATTACTGGCACCTCACAATCAGATTGTTTAGTGTCATATCCAGGACACTCGTTGGTGGGGGGGGTCTTACCCTTTTGTAGAGATGCAGTCAGTGTATTCTACAGCCCCAACCCACTGGGGAAAAAAAAATGACAAATTCAAAAAAACTTATACCTTTTAATTATAATAATTTCTGTCTGCATTATTTAAGATAATGTTATCATTCAAAAAATGTAATAAGTAATGAATTCAATAGAAAGAAAAAGAAATTACTTTGGACAATAAATATCAAAAAAGGCTATTCAAATTGGCCTACTTTCTCTTTTGTCTGAACACTCAACTTACTGACAGAACTCATAGCTAGAAAAGAGAATAAAAGAAATGTACTCAATTCTGTGATATAATGATTAATGAGCTAAGCTAGCAAATCATTACTAGTGAGTTTGGTTCTCACTGGGTGTCTTATGCTTTATTAATAATTACCATTATTTCACGACATATTTAATAATCTCATTTCTTTTTCTCTTTCAATGATAGTATGATTTTTATTCAGAATTTAATTACAAGATTACTTAATTACATTACATTACTTAGCTTATCACTTATACTTACTATATACTTAATATACACTTCTTATACACTCATGCATTTACACTTATACTTATTATACACTTATTATACATTTATATTCATTATACACTTCTTATTCACTTGAACATCTATACTTATTATACACTTATATTTTTTATACATTTATTATACACTTATATTTATCATACACTTCTTATTCACTTGAACATCTATATTTATTATACACTTATTATACACTTATATTTTTTATACATTTATTATACACTTATATTCATTATACACTTCTTATTCACTTGAACATCTATATTTATTATACACTTATTATACACTTATATTTTTTATACATTTATTATACACTTATATTCATTATACACTTCTTATTCACTTGAACATCTATATTTATTATACACTTATTATACACTTATATTTTTTATACATTTATTATACACTTATATTTATCATACACTTCTTATTCACTTGAACATCTATATTTATTATACACTTATTATACACTTATATTTTTTATACATTTATTATACACTTATATTTATCATACACTTCTTATTCACTTGAACATCTATATTTACTATACACTTATTATACACTTATATTTTTTATACATTTATTATACACTTATATTTATCATACACTTCTTATTCACTTGAACATCTATATTTATTATACACTTATTAAACACTTATATTTATTATACATTTATTATACACTTATATTTATCATACACTTCTTATTCACTTGAACATCTATATTTATTATACACTTATTAAACACTTATATTTATTATACATTTATATCTATTAGACATTCATACTTATTAAATACTGACTCTCAATCAGATAAGCTATTAGATTTTAGATTTTGTTTCTTTATGACACTTTTAAGACACATAGTCACTGAAGTCAAAATTTTAAATTAAAACAGCCTACACCTTTTTGGCAAAGATCAAAGCTAACAGCTGGATTCCAGGGGGCCTTTAAATGAAAATGGGGTATGGGATGGGTTTGGTACCTGAGGTGCTCCTTAAGGAGAATGTCAAATGTAGAATCTAAGCAATTTTTAAATCTGCAGCTATACTTCCTGCATGGCAATCCACATTAAAAAATGATCTTGTATCTATTTTAGTTTGATAGGAAGCTAAAAGAATAAATTAACTTACACTTGAAGTTATTTCTCTGGGTCTGGCATTCAAACATATAGAAATCTTGGTGCAGAGGGCATCAGAGGTCCCCCAAATACCATTATTATTTTCAAGAAGCTTACTAGATTGGAAACTGAACCATTCATCTTACAGTAAAACTTTCAGTTGACAAAAGTTTTCCATTTACAACAAAATACATGCCTAGCATACTGAGTACGGTATGCATACTGAGTACAGTATGCTCACTGATTATGGTATACATACTGAGTATGGTATGATCACTGAGTATGGTATGCTTACTTAAGACTGTTATAATCTTGTGAACTTTGGTTTTAATGATGAAGTCGTTCTAGTGGTTCACCTGAAGTAGGGTAATGAGGCAGCTGTGGTGAAAAAAAATGTAGATCATGCCTGTAGATGGGCCTTGATTTTTTTTTCTTAGTAGGGTGATCCACACAAGTATTGTAGATTTTTACTTTTGCATCTTCTAAAGCTTTCATATCTCTAGACATGTTTATATGGTCTGCCGAAGGCTTTGTTTGCCTTGGCTAGTCTGTTGCCGTCCTCTTTGTTTGTTTTTCTATCAGAAGATATTACAGTGTTTTCAATTCTGTCTGGCTGCGTTAGAGGAGAGGAAGAGTGGGTGATACTCCTGCTAGGGTGAAAACTGATAAATTAATACAGATAATAAAAGACAAAGTGAGGGGTTTAATCCTTCATTTGCATTAGCCTATCTTATTACATTATATATATATATATATATATATATATATATATATATATATATATATATATATATATATATATATATATATATATATATTCTAACATGAATAGATTCATGTTCATATTCTGTATCTCATCAGCAATCTAAATGTAGAACTTCTAGTTTTATATTACAGGTACTTTAGACAATGTTCAATATTAATATGGTTTTTTTTCTTTTCTAAACATTACTTCCTATTTTACTTGTAATGAAGAGAAAAAATAGGTCAGTCAACTGCTATACCACCAGTCAGTCAGATACTTTAGTGTTTATTAAATATAGTTACCTTCAGTGACCAGCTGAAGAAATGATTTTATAATAAGTACTCATATATTAAATATGCTGGAATGAATGGTGTAATATAGTGGTATGGATGGTGCATTGGTTCCCATTAAAAACAATGGATTCAAAGAGCCAAATTTAAGTTCTGGTGTTTACATTTCACTTTATCCTAATTCATCAAAGAAAGAATCCATTTCTTTTTCCATTCATCTATGGGTAAATTGTAGGGCAGGCTGTGATTTCTAGCCCTGGTAGGACAATCAGTCTAAAATGATCTGATTGTCCTACCAGGGCTAGAAATCACATCATTTTAGACTGATTGTCCTACCAGGGCTAGAAATCACAGCCTGCCCTATAATTTACCCATAGATGAATGGAAAAAGAAATGGATTCTAAAATGATATGTGACAGGCTTAAAAGGCTAGCAATGAATAACAATTACTTAAGAAAACAAAGAATAGAAAATTAGCAGTACTTCATCTTTTCATAATACCTTGACTGGTTTATGCAGTTTGGAAAAAAAGAAATTCCAATACATCAAAAACTACCTGTTATGTTTCTTTCTGTCTCAGTTTGTTTATAAATCAAATAGCACATTGGTAGGTTGGAATAAGATAAGTTAGGCTAAGCTTTACTCAGCCAATTCATCTCTCATGAAAATCTCCTCCTTCTTACTCAGTATGTATTTAACCAACCCCTTTGCATTAGCAGGATACAATACAAGGTCAATTTATAAACAGAGTTTAACAGGTTTAAATTCAGAATTTTCCTTCTCCTAGACCAGTTGCCATACCAAGGTTATTTATTCAGTATGTCTTTTTATAATCCTGTACATGTCACTTTTGGTGACTTTTTGGAGTGATTCAATGATTAAGGGATTAACCTTACATTATTGCTGGAGCATCTACAAAATCTTCAATTTCTGGTTGCAGGTGAATATAAGATTCAAAATTTGAATGAGGTAGTTTGTATTTTACTGTGCAATAAATACTCTTGATAAAGGCATGAATCTATCTTTTCTTTGGTTTCCTCTTAGCTATGGACAAACGGGAGGGCAAGCTGTGATTTCTAGTCTCAGTAGGGCAACTAATGTAGGAGAAGGAAAACTCTGAATACAAACAGGATTAGCAGGGTAAGAATGGATAACCATTGCTCAAGAAAATAAAGTGGGGAAAATGGCAGATCATATCCCAATGAAATCATCCTGATTGAAGTTATTGTAAGAAACAAAGAAACATTAAAAGAAACAAAGAAATATAATATAAAACAAAGAATCCTTGAATAAGTTTATACTATACATTTCAACTGTTTTACCATTTTTTGGCTTTTTGTATTTAGATACAGCTTCACAGTACTAGATATAGATCTACTTACTTATCTCCTATTGTAATTTACTTAGCTTTGCTCAGTTTGGCACAAAACAAAAAGTATGAGGCATCAATAGATTCTATAGATACACTTAAATGGAATTATCCAATACTTATTGATTTTCTTGTTTCTCAATTATATATATATATATATATATATACCCAACCACTCCACCATTAGTAGGATAAGTAAAGAATAAAAAGTAAAGTTGGCGACCGTAGTCAAGGGTGACCCAAAGGCTCTCTTTTTGATAGCTACTACATCAAGGTGTAGGGGAGGGTGCCACTCCTTTCCCAGGATTGCCCCACTTTACCCTTGATCTGTACCTTATAGTGCTGAGTGTTAAGCAAGGAGCATCAAGTACCATTTTTTGAGTCTTTGGTATGACTCAACCTAGGATTGAACCTGGGTCTCCCGAGCCATTGGCGAACACTTTAACCATAATACCAATGTCCGGTAAGTAGGATAATACACATGGTCAATTTTAAAGGATTGTACAGTGGGTTTTAATGCAGAGGTATTTGTTGATTATTTTAATGAATCTATACTTTATAACTAATAAAAAAATAGATTTTAAATCTGCTTAAAGTGCTGTTTTTTCAAGTTTCCAAATAATTTAACTATAATTTTTTAAAGACCTTGGCACCATTCTTGCTCTCTTGTAAAGCTGAATATACCATTTTTAATGACATTAACTATAATGCGAAGCACACCTCCACGATCAAAGGTAAGTGAAACAATCCAGAGAAAGGAGTAGTACCTTACCCTAGACCTCGGTGTAATAGCTATTGAAAAAGGAGCCTTCAGGTTGTCCTCAACTACAGTTAACCTATATATATATATATACTAATCTAATATCTACCAGCATTCATGGTACCAGAAAAAAACAAAAAAAAACCCCGCCAGGAACAAGAGATAAAAGTATCTCAAATCACCGCCCAGGAGAAAAAGAAAAAATTATTGGTCAAAAAGAAAGAAAAGGCCAACCTCGTCTGACCCCTTGAAAAAAAATCAAGGGATACGCAGTCAGTTGGTCAAAAGAAAAGTAAAAACCTTCTGCGAATCCTGCAATGCTACAATTACAAAAGTGCTCAACACAAGTGAAGCCAATTATATATATTTTTTTAAAATTTAAAACAAGAAATTTAGTAACAATATTCCATTTCTATAATAAATTTATTTATGTGTAGTTGAGCAGCATTCATTCATTTAAGCATGTTTTTTTAGTTTTTTTACAACATTGCAAAAAAAATAGGTTGTTTTTGAATGACTACTTTGGTGTTTATATATATATATATATATATATATATATATATATATATATATATATATATAAGCATGTTTGATTAAATAATAAAGACACATTTTGTCTCTATAATTTCATTAAGATCCTTTCAAGTTTCCTGATAGATAGGTGTCTTGGTTTCAGGTTGGAATTGGTGGATGAATTTACCAAAATTGTCCAGAGGGCTTTTAGACCTTTCATAGGCCATCATCAGGGGTTGTTTGTATGTTTAACAAGTGTTTTTAAAGAGTTTTTTTAGTTTTTTTACAACATTACAAAATTAAAAACAAAAGGCATTCAAAGCATTGTTGCTATTTTCAAAATTAATTCTATTGATTCTAGGTTTTTTTATTTTTATATGTAGAGCTTCTAGGATTTGTAGTTGTAGCTTATTAATTTTGTGTGCTATTATGGTTGTGTTTTCAACTAGAATTTTTCAAAATTTGGATTTGGGAATAGAGTGGGTTTTAAAATGAAAGGCTTTGGAGCTAGTATCATTAAGGTGCATAGTAAGACTTCTTGAAAGAGTCTTACTGGTAAGACCAATGTATGTATTCTTAAAAAAACACTCCTTACACATACAAACAACCCCTGATGATGGCTTATGAAAGGTCCGAAAGCACTCTGGACAATTCTAACCTGAAACCAAGACACCTATTTATCAGGAAACTTGAAAGGATCTTAATAAAATCATATAGACAAAATGTGTCTTTATTATTTAATCAAACATGCTTATATGTATATATATATATATATATATATATATATATATATATATATATATATATATATATATATATATATATATATATATAAACACCAAAGTAGTCATTCAAAAACAACCTATTTTTTTTGTTTTTTGTATGCCACTAGATAAAAATTTTATGTGTATTCATTTTATTTTGGCTAATTGCATTACCATTCAGAAAAATATCCAATGAATTTGGAATAATAAATATAAAAAAAGTTTTGTGGTCACTTTATTTAGGCTATTTGTATTACTATTTATACAAATATTAAATGACTTATTACTTTTATATATAAGTATATAACTTATATAAACAGTAAAATAGTCTTCAAGAAACAACCATGCCATAAAAAAAAAATGATGAATAGTCACTTTGAGTCTATTTCCATTATTATTCATATAAATATTAAATGGCTTCTGTATAATTA